>JANRGW010031988.1:17215-30484 GCA_024733675.1 Psilopsiagon aymara | reverse complement strand
TCCAAGTGAGGTCTCCCGAGAGCAGAGTAGAGGGGCAGGATCACCTCCCTCGCCCTGCTGGTCACGCTCCTTTTGATGCAGCCCAGGATATGGTTGGTTTTCTGGGCTGCGAGTGCACACTGCTGGCTCATGTTCATTGACCAACACCCCCAAGTCATTCTCCACAGGGCTGCTCTGGATCTCTTCTCTGCCCAACCTGTAGCTGTGCCTGGGATTGTTCCAACCCAGGTGTAGGACCTTGCACTTTGCAGGCAAATTAAAAAAAAAAATTGTAGGAAAGGGCAGGGGTTGACAGCTGGGATGTTTCTCTGAACTGGTGTGATGTACCTGGTAATGGTGGCAATGGAACGATTGACAGCTGGGATGTTTCTCTGAATTGGTGTGATGCACCTGGTAATGGTGGCAATGGAATGGGGCAGAAGAATTAACTTTAGTTGAAAGAAATACTACTCTTTGAAGAGTTACAACTGGTACTGTTGGTCAGATAATGACAATTTTAGCCTTTTGCATGTGTTAAGTTTTTTGACTGTGAGTCACAACAAAGTCTTTGCCTGAAGAAAAGCCTTGAAATGGGATTTTTGCTTTTTTTGTTTTACGAAAGGTGCTATTGACTTGGCAGCTAAAAGTGCTGGTATTATTCCTGGGAGTCCTGTGCCTGTCCTGGATGCAGATGGTTTGTCAGGTGTGTCTCCACTGTCATCAGATGGAGTGACCACAGTGGTAACAGGGCAGGAGTCAGCAGCGCAGCAGAACAGAGGCTCCATCACCACCATGGAGGTCAGTTTCAAGTGTGCTTTTTGCAGTAGTTCAGTGTCTTCCATTGTGTAAAACAAAAGAAAAAAAACCTGTATTACTCATGACTGTTCAGTGAGCTTTTTCCTGGAGCTTGCTGTTAGACACTTTGATCGTAGCAAAGCCAACCCATGTTGTATAGTGTGTATTTTGGGGTTGAGGGATCAAATTGAACATTGAACAACATTGAACAGGTTTCTGCCTGACCCAGTGGCTTTCAGCTGTGAGGCTGTTGAAACTGCCCATCCAGAAATGTGGGCTTGAAAAGTAAGAGTAGCATTTCAGTAGACAGTATTTCAGGAGGGAATTTTGGCCAAAAACTGAACTTCTACGTGTGTATTAGGAATGGAAACTCTGATTTCTCCTTGCCCATTCCTTTCACTGAAACTCAGATACATTTTGGTCCATTGTCATTTTCTCAGGGAGTTGCTGGGTAGTTTTGAAAGGCACAGTATGTTGAAAGAGATGCAGAAACAGTGATAGGCATGTGTCTCTCACCTCCCCACCTATATTTGCAGCATTTTATGTAAATGTTTGTCACTCAGATGTTTTCTGTTGTGCTTCCAGGGCTCAGGCCCCGCGTGTCGGGTTCCATTCATCAGCCTGCCTGCACGGCAGGAGCAGGAGGCAGTGCCTGGTTTCCAGGTAGAGTATGTGTTGAAAGAACTATTGTATGAAATGGGTAATGTTCTGAAGACACCACTGGTATGGGTAGCTAAAACGGCTGGTTCAGAGGTAATGGTATATACCAGTGGTACCTTTTTGTGGGAATTGAAGTCTTCAGCATCTGAAGAAATTTGAAGAAAGAAATCTTGGAAAGCTGCTTAAATTCATGTGGCCACTGTTCTCTAAAAAAGCAAAGCGAAGCTGACAGTCCTGGCCTTTTGAAAGTCAAGCAGGTTTTATATATATCCCTATACAGTGGTGTAATTGCCCTGCTATGCTATATTGTACTTAGGTATTTTCTACATCACAAAGAAAGTTTTCTGCAGTTGGAAATCCTGCTGCTTGTATGTTGCTGAAGGAAGAACATTAAGACTAAAAGTGTGATTGTAAGTGTAATTCTCGACAGAGTTTCACTTTTTTTTTATGCTGGATCCATAAGGCATAGATACTTAAAAACTAACGGTGGCAGCACCTAAGTTGGAAGTGTTGTCATCCTATTGCCAATTCCTTCTCTATTGGGATCCAGGGCCTTGTGTTTGACACTTAAGTCTCAGAATATGGGCTTCCCTGTTTTATTTCAGTGGAAGCACTCTCCAAGCTTCCTGTGACAAGTACATGTGAAAAAGGCCCAATTAATTTGATTTGAGAGTATAAAGCAGAGGAAGATTTTAATTATATTTTGATATAGTACAGGTGCTAGGATATGAACCATCATTTATTTGTTGGTAATGGGGCAGTATGTTCTGGTTCCTGCTCTCAGGACAGCTTTGTATACACTACATCAGAAGAGAATCAAGCAGTTCTGTGGTGAGGTACTAACGAGGAGACTCATTAAAAAATATCCGTTGAGTTGAACTTTGGAAAGTCTCCAAAGAGGAGTGAGCTGGCTGTTCAAAATATTTATGTGTTCTTTAAGGAGTTACAGGTTTTTTGCCTTTACAAAGGCAAACTAACACTTAATTCTTCAGAACTATCCTGTAGTTTCATCAAACCCGTGTTGATATTATGCTTGTTTCTGTTACGTAGGCGGTATCAAACATCCTTTGGAATGATACAGACCCTTGTTTTTTCTGATTATTTGGCAGAATATGGGATGAAGCATATTTGTTTATGCTTACAGATATTTTTCATTAAAATAATTCAAATTTATTGTACGAATAATATATTCCTAAAATTTTAGGATTATCTGATGGATTATTAGTCCTCTCCTTCCTCTCTCCTAAAAGTCTGATCTAATTTGATGTTTAGGAGCTAAGCTGTTGTTTTTCAGGTGGATTTCCAAGTCCTTCATAGATTTATGAACAGTTAACTGTGTTGCTTGTAACAGGGTACATCAGTCCTTTCTCTGTCAGAACTGTCCAAGACTTCCCTCCAGAATGGTCTTTCCACCCCTCCACTTCCCTCATCAGAGGCTTCCAGTACCCGGCTCTCTCCTCCCAATGTTTCTGCTCTTTTGGATATTTCTCTGCCTGGACCACCTGAAGATGTGCTTTCTCAAGGAGAACCTGCCACTCAAATCAGTGACTCTATCATTGAAATAGCTATCAGCTCTGGTCAATACAGTAAGTCTGAGCTCAGCTAAAGTCTTCCTATTAAATAATTTCCATGTCAGCATAAACTTTTCCAGGAAGCAGTTGGGGTTGTTTGTTTTTTGTTCTGGTTTTGGTTTTTTTAATATCTGTTAGAAATAAAATTACGTGCCTAGCTTTTGGTTTATAGCATGTATAGGGGTTTTTTTTTGTTGTTGTGGGGTTTTTGGGTTGGTTGTTGTTTTTGTCCTTTTTGAACAGAAATTGATGCAGTGTCCTGTAATTTCACCACATTGACTGAATCAGTGATTCCTGATACTGGCTTACAGGTGAAGGTGTTTCTCTCTCTCCTGCAAAGCTGAATGGCAGTGACAGCTCCAAAAGTCTTCCGTCCCCATCAAGTAGTCCTCAGCAGAACTGGATTGCGTCCCCCAGCCATGATCCCCAGTGGTACCCTAATGACTCCACAGATTCTTCTCTCAGCAGCTTGTTTTGTAAGTGTCAGTGTGCAGAGAACTACAACAAAACAGCTCTTCCCTGAAAGAAAAAAAAAAAAAAAAGACACTGCTTATTAAAAAGACACTACACTGCTTATTAGAAGTGAATGCTTTGGAAAACTGTAAACCCTGTAGGATGTTAGTATAACTCTTCCTGTTTTGCTTTCATTTCAACAGTGTTGGCTTGAATACATTTTCTTCCTCTTTACAAGTCTGTTCCTGAAAGATACTGTTGGTAGATTGGGGCCCACACTTTGGGACAAATAACTCCTTGACAATTAATTGTAGTCTTTCTGGAGCTTGACTCATCAGTTAGGTTGAGACATTTTGGTTGTTCTGGCAGAATGAAAAGATGCCATTGGCTTTGCTGTTGGTAAAATAGGCTTTCTTCTGTGCTTGGTGAGCATAATCTCAAAGACATGATCACTGGGCTTGTTTGGAGTTTGGTTGGTGTGTTTTTTTAATTAATATTTAATGAGTCTCTGTACTTTAGCAGCATGCTGATAGTGTTCATGCTGCTAACGTGCTTTTTAAGAGATAAAAGAAACAGGTCTCTGCCCTCCCATTTTCTGTTCCTTGTCCTCTTTATCCTGCAAGTTGCAAACATTGGGTGCAGTGACTTACTGACGTGCCTGTTCCTTATAGCAAGTTTCATCTCCCCTGAGAAGGGACGAAAAATGTTGCCAACCACTGTTGGGACTGCCAGTGGCACCTCCTTACTGGGACCCAGCCTTCTGGATGGAAATTCACGGGACTCTTTTGTGTCACGGTCTCTAGCAGATGTAGCAGAGGTATGTCATCTAATTACAGGCAGCTGTCTGCTTCCTTTTTAGTGCAACATTATTGTGTGTCATTCATCATTACTTCCTGACAAGGCAAAGATGCTTTGAGATCTGCACTTTAGCTTAGTAAAAGAGGGTGACAGTCTTAATGGAAAGATGTAAAATTACTTGGTGCAGTAGGTCGAGAAGGAAGAAGCAGGAAATGGCCTATACCAGGCTACCTGAGAGTATGGCAGAAGATCCTGTGCTGCTGGGTTATTTTCTCTGATGGTGGAGTTGTCCTCCTGTTTTGAAATCTTTTGAAGGGTTAGAGTGAAGATCAGCAGTTGCTAAGGCTTTGATATGCTTGAGGACAGAACTCCCTTTCAGAGGGACAGACTGGAGGAATAAGCTGCAGGAACATAGTGGAATTCAGCAGGGACACATGCAAAGGAAATAACCCCAATAGCAGTATAGACTGGAGACTGACTATTTAAGAAACAGCTCTACTGATAAGTACATGGACATCCTGATAGACAGCAAGCTGAATATGAGCAGGACATTCTGTGGCAGCTAGGAAGACCAACAGTGTTGTCGGCTGTTCTAACAGGAGCATAGCCAGTGATTGAAGTAATGATAATCCCACTTTACTCAACAGCTGAGAGACCATGTCTAGAATATTGTGACCAGTTTTGAGCACCTGATACAGGGAAGGCATAGGTAAGCTGAAGTAAGTTCATTAGAGGGCCACCAAGACGAGTAGGGGGCTGAAGCACCTGTCTGATAGGAAAGGCAGCTGATACTGGGCGTGTTCAGCCTGGAGAAGGCTTTAGGGCAAGAGGGACCAGACTGCCTGCCAGTGCTTGTGTGGAAGTTGTCAAGAAGTATATGGGCCTTTCAGAGTAGTGATACAAGGTGGGAGGAACAGGCAAAAGCTGAGTTGAGAAAGATTCTGACTATTCATAAATAAAAGCTTTTTCACCCTGAGGACCGGCAGGCAGGGGAGCAGGTTGCCAAGAGGTGATGAGCAGTGTCTGTCTTCAGAGCTCTTCAAGGCTAACATCAGTAAAGCCCTCAGTAAGCTTGTCTGTTCTCCTGCATGACAGGACCTTGGGTGACCTTGCTTTGAGCAGCAGGTTAAATTAGAGACCTCTTCAGGTCCTTTCCAATCTTTATTACCCCACAGTTTACAGTTGTTGACTCAGTGTAGCATTATGTACGTTGTAGCTTTCGGGGGTGTTTCCCCTGGTAGAGGGAAAGCATCACTACTCCATTGCTTTTTGCGTTTGGATAAGGAGGTTCTGTAAAGACCTTGGAAAGCAGGAGCTGCAGCATGCCCATGCCGTTTTAATGTGACCTTGGCAGCTTCAGGCTCTGCACACAGCTCCACCTCCTGGCCTAAACACAAAGATTATGCTTACTTGGTGGTGAGAATCTGTCAAGGAGTGTGCTAATTAAATGAATATATGATAATTTATTCGGTATGGATTTGAAGTGACATCACAGCCCTTGGTCTTACAGTCTGTCTTCTTAAGAAAATGCGATAAGCCACCATTTTAGGCACACCAAAGCAGCTGTTGTGGCAGATGTAGGATTGCATAGGAGTCTTCAGAGGAAACAAGTGTCATCTAAAAATGGCTTTAATAATGGGAGCATTTTGAAAGGCCTTTTAGTAAGTGTCTTGCAGAGAATCAGGTTTTATTTACAAACGTTTAGAGGTTACAGGTTATATCTATAAAGTGCACCTTAATGCTGGATTAAGGATAGGCAGATAAGGCCCATTGAGACTACAGGTTGGTTTGGGTTTTTTTATTTAGAGGCTTTCAGTTGTTCATGGACAAGAGCTGTTCTCTTAACTCAGATAAAGTGAGATAAAGTGTATCTTTCATACGAGGAGAGGCTGAGAATGAAGGTGAGGAAGCCGCACTTACGACAACAGGCAGCAGGCACAGATTGAAACATGAAATTCCATTTGAAACCAAGAAAACTTTATTAATGTGAGCATAGCAAACATGGAAACAGATTGCCCAGAGAGGTTTTAGAATCTCCATTCGTGGAGATAATTCAGCACCTGAATGGACAGGGTCCAGGGCAACCTGTTCTGGCTGACCCTGCTTGAGCAGGATGGTTGGACAAAATGATCTCAAGATATCCCTTCCAACCTAAAATAGTTCTGTGGTGCTATGAAATTTCTACTGACATGTAGCTCTTGTTTTTTCTCATGTCTCTTGTAGGTGGTGGATTCCCAGCTGGCTTGCATGATGAATGAGAACAGCATAGATTACATATCTCGTTTTAATGACCTTGCCCAGGAACTCTCAATACCTGAGCCAACTCGCAGGGAAATTCTGTTCGATGGTGGTACCCCAATTGGGGATCTCTCACAGTGAGTGTGTAAGACCAGGAGGCTGGTGTAGACTGTTCAGCTACTGTCAAAGCTTGCAGCGCTGGATCATGGCAAGGGCAGGTTGTAGAGAAGCAACAGAGGTTCAGTTTTTCCTGTCTTGTGCGCTTCTTGCTAACAGAAGCATTGTCTTCAGAGGTGTGAAGAACTATTTTCAAGTCCTAGAATGTGCAATATACTGGGAACAACAAAACATGGAATAGTATTACAGGAAATAGTGTGTCCCCTGCGTCAGTGATACAAGGTGGCAGCTTTGTGGGACAGTCCTGGACTTGTACTTCAGAATGGCCTAAGCAAGAAGCTCAAGCAGGGAATACCATTGCCAGAAAAAGCTCCCCTTTGTGAATTATTTTTTGTGTTGTAATCAGAATACCATGATTTGGGATCCACATTCGAAGCTGTGGAGGATGAACGGTGGGGTTGGGGATGGGAAACATTTTGCATTCTGACGTGTCCTGGTTGGCACTCTTTTTGTCAGTCAAACTGAAGTTTCTTGCATTCTCTTCAAAGGAGCTGTGATTCTACAGTGCTTCTTTTTTATATAGCAGTCTGTTTCTTTGGCTGTGTTTTGTTGTTGACCATTCCAGCAAGGGCATAGAGCTGCTTTCTTGGTTTGTTGGGGAGTTCTGGTTCACCCTTCTCCCAAACTGCATGGATCCTTGGGGAGTTAGCTCCATTTTTAAACCCCATTACATGGCACAGTCGTCATTTTCATCATCCTGACTGCACTCTGTTTTCCATCTTTGAGGTTCTTCATCCCATTGCACAGTTCATCCCATGAGTGAAGGAGTGCTTTCTTGCTTTCTCTGAAGAACAGTGGTTTTATCAATCAGGAAACACTGCAAAAGAGCCTACTGGAATCACTATGAAAGCTTTGTTGTAATTAGTCTTGGCTTTGCTGGGAACCTTTATATATTGACATCTTCACAAAAACTGGGGATTTACTTGGGAGAGGAAATAGGAGAGAATATTGTCATATATAGAAACACATAACATGTTAACGCTAAAGTTGTTGAGAACTGTGTCTTGAAGAGGAGAGGTGTTGGTCCAAGCTTAATCCCTTAGTACTTCCTTACTTCCTCCTTGTTCTGTGAATTCCAGATGCTCTGTAGTACCTCAGGGCATCATTTTTCACTACGGTCACTCCCAGGCACTAGTGGATATGGTACTCCCTCTGCTGAATCCCTATGCATTCAAGGTTTTAATGTTGGAAAGACCCAGATCCTGGTATCAGTGGGTTCAAAGGAATGTGAAGTTACTTTCTTGAGAGCTGGTTTTCCATCAATTCTACCTTGATAACTCAGGAGAATTTTCCTATTTCCTTTCCTACCAGTCATTAGATGTAATACTTCTATTGCACCCTTTTTTTAAGCACTTGTCTGCTTCTCCAGTAAGAGGATGTTCCTTGGCTATTTTAAGTAGCTCTGAACTGACTCAAGGGGCCAGCCATATATAAACCTCAACTTTGTATTATTAATAAATATACAAAACTTCTCCATCTTGTAGGCTATTATCAGGGGTTCATTTTCCCAACTTGCACTGTACTTGTCATATGTAGTTCTACCTGCCTGTAGCTACTTTTACAAGGCATTTGACGGGGCATTTCTTCTTGTAACCCCAGTCATGATGCACTGATTATATTTGCTGTTTTCCCAGTCACTTCATCCTGCTTTACGTCAGTTATTTTTAACCACTCTGTAGTTCACCTTACACTTTCTGTCACTAAGAGAAAATGTAACACGCTTTTTGATGCACCTTTTCTGTATCCCAGAGCAACCTTCCTGATTTCACTCAAAAAGTAGTGATGTTTGGATGACATTCCAGGACACCATGTGTCAGGTTGCAGCTCTTTGACATAGGAACCATATAGATGTGCAAAACCAGCATTAGAACAACTGGATGTGCCCAGCAGGGAGGCAAACCTGTATTACTAGCAAGAAAACAATCGTGACTAGAAGAATGGAGAGTTTCCTACCTGTGGGCTAACTTCCTGTTCTGACCACGTCATGTGTTATAGTAAGTCCTGGCATTATTTCTCTTTCATCGTTCTTTCAGAGCCTTGTTAGAGAATTCTGTTGAAATTATCAGGAAATAATGTAAACCTAAAATATAAAAGGTTGAAGGCTGTCAGAAAAATGAATGCTGGGGACAGTGTCGTTCTGAGCATTGACCCTTGGAATGGAGAGGATACCTGTGAGTCTCTAGAGTCACTCCCTCCTAAAGCTTTTAAGTTCTGCTTTGAGATGAGCTGTATTTTGGTGTGGTCTTTCCCAGATAGCTTCCTCTTGGATTTGACTTATTGCATTAGTAAGGCTGATTATCCTGTATGCTGTACCTCCAAAACTCCTTTGGACTTTCAGGGCAAAAACAGAGGGCTCCTGCTGTGGCTGTGGATTACAGGACATGCAGGATATGTGATACATTCTAATCAAGTACTGTATAAAAGAACAAACCTGAACTCTTAAACTTCTAAACATGGAAAGACCAGCCAGTGTGTTTAGATGGTTTGACAAATGTTTTATCTTTACCCCTGCTGCTAATGGAGTGGATGTGATGCTAGGTTTGACTCCTTGGTTGCCTAGAACAAGTGCCAGTGTTGCTGCACTGACATGGCGGAGCACCAGGATCTGTGACTTCTTGACATGTCACACTGCACTTCCTCAGCCCATTCCATTCCCATAGGGGAATAATAGAATAGCAGAATGAAGTCAGCAGAATGGCTATTCCTAATGGTGCCATGAGATCAGAAAACTTTAATGTTCAGAATGTTTGTAAGTAGATTTGGAACACCAAGTAATAACGAAGTGGAAATGACAGAGGTCAGTTCAGCACTCAGAATTTTGTGGCTAGAAATGTTTGGCATGAGCCTCTTGAAAGCTGTCATTATGAAACAAAATTTAGTTTCAGAGCTATAACACTTCGTAAGCTCCAGTTTAGTCACAGAGCCCTTTCAGGACAAGTCTTAGCAGGGGAAAAAAAATCGAAAATAACACAGATCATTGTGGTGATGTTGAATCAATGCAGAATTTGTTGTCCCTGTTACGTGAAAGGTCACTTGAACACACCTCTGAATGCACCAGCTCTAGATTTTAGGTGGATGTGCTTTACAATTGTAATCATTAACAATTCGTGCCCAAGGCTGCTAAGCAAAAAATTAGTGGGTTGGGGTGTGTAAACACACACACATATATATGCATGTGCATGTGTATGTGTATTTATTTTTTGTAAAACACAGAACTTTCTCATTTTTACTTAGCTTCCCCAACAGAAACAGTAAGATCCCTTTGTGTAACAATGCCAGCCTGTCCTGCACACACATTCTGGCAGGTTACACTGACCCACACACATGATGGGGTTTGATGTAAATGTGACTTCATCAGCTTAACAGCTCCTTGGGTCACTGTAGGGTGGTTAGAGAAGACAAATGGACACTAGCAGCCTTCATTATCAATTGTTCCAGGCTCTCCCCATGTGACTATGTATAATAAGGAAGTTCTGAGTCATTCAGCAAGGTGAATGGTGGAAAATGCAGTTTGTTGCCATTGTGGTCTGGGTGACAAGCAGCACTATGTCCTAGGAACTAGAGCTGCCCATGTGTGTGATGACTTTTCTGCTGCGTGTTGCATCCTGATTACCCCCACAATTCATTTTATCCTTTATCACTAAAGCTACTAAGCATAGGAATACTAACTTTTTAATACAGCCTTGTTAAGCCTTTTTTTGACACCTCTCTCTATTTCAAAATGAAATTAAGTGGATTGGATCAAATCTAACCCATAAAACATCTCATTTACTGACTCCACAGGTCCCAGAGTAGAAATTGAGTTGTATTTTGTTTTTTACAGTCAGATTTTGGGTGCATTTATAAGGAAAGGACTGCACTTTTTTAAAAAAAAAACCTATTCAAACCTTTGAATCTCTTAATTCCACAGCAATTTGTAAATGATGACTAAGTGAAACCTTGGCAAGCACTACAGCAATAAGTTATCATTAATTACTGAAACATGATAACTGCTTTAGAGCTTATGGTTCTGGCAGCAAAGTTTAATGCTGTTTCTTTTCGTAATAGTTAAGCCATATCATCTAAGGTTTCTGGCTTGAGATGTGAATTTGTTTTATAGATTATAAATATACCTATATAGTGTATGTATAAAGCAGAATGCCTGTCCTTACTGATTATTTTTTGTACCGTATTGTAAATTATATTATTTATTCTTTACCAATTTTGGAAAAAGGTGGTTTTGTTATTTAATATAATATACAGAAGCTGTTAAACTTCCTCTGTTTAAATTTCCAATTCAACTTGTAAAGCTGTTTTTATTCTTGTGCATAAATACATACTAATACTTGGTCTAACTTGTGTCCAATGTGGTACTTGCTGTTTATGCCCTCTCAGATGTTTTTTTTTTTTTTTTTTCCATTTAAACTTTATTTACACATCAATGGCCAGGAAGAGGAGGGGGCTAAAAATTTGTCCATAAGGCTAAGCCTCCCAAGGTGAAAGTGTGATTTCAGTAAAATCAGACTTCCATTGACATCTATCCCAGAATTTTCATGTTTTTTACCATGGTGAGAGAAGGTCGAGGGTTGGTTTTTTTTGAGGCAGGGGGGTGGGAGGGATGTTTTGGGGTTTCTTTGCCCCCCCCCTTTTTTTTTTTTTATTTTTTTTTCCCCTATTCCCGGTAGTGTCTGCTGACTGTGAGTATCAGAAATGGGTCTGCCTGTCCTGTCTTCATCCATGGCCACCAGGATGGACAAGGGGAAGGAAGAAAAAAATATAACACACATTACCAATCAAAAAGGTACAATAAAAAATTGTATTGTACATCTTGGGGTTGTTCTTTTGGTTTTGTACATTTTTTTCCTTCACATCTTCAGATAAGCAGGCTGTACTCAAGCCATCATGCTGTGTGTAACCACTATCAGAAAACCCTGCTCAGATTCAAGGCCCAAGTTTCCTTCCAAGCTGAATTATCCTGCGATCTGTGTCATTAACCAGTTCCTTTTTTGTACACATTTAGGATTTTCATCTCTGCAATATCCAATGGCAGCTTTAGTTCAATTTTGCATTGAGCAAGTGCAGGAGCATTTGTAAACTAGATAAGAAATTAAAAAGATTTTTAAAAGCTCAACAAAAAACTTTTGAATAACATTCTGCAATACTTCCTTTTCCCTCCCAAGAATGAGGGCTCATCTCTACCACCTGGGTACTGAGGAAACAGCACTGCAGGACCACAGCGGAGTTCTTTCTGTGCAGCTTCTCACCTCCACCATGCTGGGCTGCCTGTTCCAATGCCTGACCACACCCTTTGGGGAAGGAATTGTTCCTAATTTCCAGTCTAAAGTTCTCCTGGTGCAGTTACCTCTTGTCCCTACCCCTTGTTCCTTGGGAGAAGAGACCAGCCACCTCCTGGCTCCATCCTCCTTTCAGGTAGTTGTAGAGGCCAATAAGATCTCCCCTGAGCCTCCTCTTCTCCAGACTAAACCCCCCCAGTTCCCTCAGCTGTTCATCACACTTGCGCTCCAGGCCCTTCACCAGCTCCGTTGCCTTTCTCTGGGCTCACTCCAGTACCTCAATGTCTTTTGTAGTGAGGGGTGAAGAACTGAACATAGTATTTGAGGTGCAGCCCTCACCCTGGCCCTGCTTAGCCACGCTATTGCTGATACAGGTCAGCATGCTGTTGGCCATCTTGGCTGCCTGGGCACGCACATGAAACAAACAAAGCAAGAAGTTGCAGTTAAAGTACGCATTTTTTGTGTGTTGCTTCGGGTGATTTTGCTGGGGTTTGATTTTTTTTTTTTTCCTTATCCTTCAATACCTGAAATATGGAAAGCTGTGGAGCCATAATTAAATCCTTCAGTTGAAAACGTTCGCTTGTCGCTTGTTACGTCCCTGTCACTGAACACCACTTAGTCTCCCCGCTCGGGCCGTTTGACAGCTGGCAGCAGTTCATGGACAGCATCTCCCGGGACAGGGACTGCAACGCAGAATGTTGATGCTGAGATGGGCCGCTCCCTGCTCAGACAGAGCTGGCGAGGGTCAGGGGCTCCCTGCACTCACGGTGCTGAAGTTGTCTCCGGGATTGTCCCTCACGATGCTCTTCCTCCCGGTTTCAGCTCTGCCCGCGGGCCCAGGCTGCGCCGCTCAGGCACGGACCGGGCTGAGTGCCCCCTAGCTAACAGAATCCCACCGCCTTCGCCCACGAGAGCAATCGGCAGCCGGGCCGAACCCAGCACACCCTCACTCACCGCCGCCCTACCAGGCCCTTTAAGCCCGGTCCCGCTGCGCTCCCATTGCCTTTTCCCAGCCAATGGTCTTGTAATTCCGTGTGTTAGGCCGGGCGTAGCCAATGGGAAGCGGACAGGGAGAACGCCGGCGCGGGCCCTTTTCAAGCTTCCCTTCCTCCTTGGGGCTCACCGGACAGGCGGGATATCCAGCGGGCGGGCTGCACGCGATAGGCTGTTCGACGTGATGGGCGGTGGGACAGCCAATGGTAGGGCAGGGCGGGCCCGCCGGCGCTACCTGCGGTCCGAAGGAGCGCCGCGCGCGGGGTTGAGTCTGACTCTGCTGCCATGTTTCAGGCTCCTGAGGCCGATCCGGCGAAGCCGAGCTCCAGGTG
>JANRGW010031988.1:0-17115 GCA_024733675.1 Psilopsiagon aymara | reverse complement strand
GCCAGCGACGTGGGGTGACGGGTGGAGCGGAACGAGCCCCGCGGCAGCTCGAGGCTTTGTTGGGGGCGCGCTGCGGCTCCGGCTGAGGCGCAGCGCTGAGGGGCTGCGAGAGCGGCGCTGGGGGCGGAGGCGCGGCGCTGAGGGGCTGAGGGTACTGTGCCGCTTTGGCCCGGCACGTCCTCCTCCTCTCCCGCATCGCCGGTAGCTGGGGGCCAGCGCAGGGCGGCGGCGCTCGCTTCCTGCCCGGGGACCTTGCTGTGCCTCGGTTTACTGGCCTGGGGCCGAGCGGGGATGACGACGCCGCTGCCTTCGGCTCGGGGCCACGCGTGGGGCAGGCAGAGTAGCGGCAGGGCCGTCCCCGTGGGGCTGCGGCGCTCGGCCCCCAACCCGGGCCGTAGGGAGCGGAGCTGTGTCCTGCCGGGCAGGGCTCTGGGTCTTGAGGGGTTCCGTGCCCTTTTGTTCCTCCTCGGAGAAGGAGCGGGGTCTAGTCACGCTCTGTGGAGCTTTGCGAGGATCCAGCGCAAACGGCGGCATGAGCAGATGTGAGCTTGATGTAGCATTATGAAGCTGAGATCTGTTGTTACACTTGGAGAGGTACCTATCTTAATAGCATGAAGCTGGAGTGATTAATCCATCCGAGAGGTAATTGTGTGCTCGACGGGGAAGGAAGTATTTCGAAATCGTGAACGGCGGGTGCTTTTAAGTCTGTCTTTTACTCTAGTCACTCTAAGCTATGACCTGGTTTTAAAATGCTTCTGAGGATGCTCTGCCCTTACTATAGTCCCTGTGAAGCTTCTGTTCTCATGGCAATTCTGAAACCACATATTACTCATAAATTGGGTTTCAGGATAGAGTCTAGACTGCAGGCTATGAGAACCTTTTAGTTGACAGCAAGCAAAGGTGGTCTTGTTCCAGCTTGTTCTCTGGCACTGTGGCTGTGGACAAGCTCCAGCAGTGGAGGCAGCAGCATCAACAGGTCCGGCATAGCATATGCTGCAGCACAGTGTTTGCTGCGCTCCATACAGGGATCTCTGAGATGGTCACTCTTGACACACAGCCTATGCCAGCAAAAGCAAAAAGTGTTCTGTTTAAGGATGCTTTTCCTACAGTTTATTCATTCCCTAATGAAAACTTCGATGGTAATGTAAATCCTTATGCAGTTCTTGATGATGTGTAGAAGCTTCAGTAATTAAAACTTAAGTCCAGCTCAAAATCCCTGCAGCAGATGCCAGCAGCTGAGGAAGCGGGGAAAAATAGCTCCTCCTAATGCGAAAATCTTTGTGAGGCAATTACAAACAAATGCTTTGCATTTTGAGAGTTCCATAATACAGGAGTATTACTGCTAGAAGTAAATGATGCTAAAAATATTTTAAATGAAAGCTTCCACTTAAATAATTACTCCCTGTATCACTATGCACATTAACTGGATCACTAGAGATACAACTGGTTTGCTGAATCAACTGTCTAGTTTTATTAAACTTTAATAATGATGCTTTCCTATTGTTAAGGAAAGCCTGCTTTTCCAAAATAAAATGAGGAATTGCATGTTGAGAGCTCCTGTTGTTCCTAAAGCAAAGCAGGACAGAATTCTGTCTTTCTACTGTTCTTCCACACTGTAAAGAGGAATTGCTTTTATGTATCCTCAGCTCATCTAGCACATGAGCAGCTTCACAACTACTCCATCAGGCTGAAAATGTTGCATGTAGCCATCTTAAAAATATGGCTACAGATGTTTGTTTATATAGCCAGTGTCTTGAAGAAATTGATAGGTCTTGGCATCTCTTCCATAGGTCAGCTGAAAGGTTTAATAAGGAAAGGGCATTCAAATCAAGTGTGTTAGAATGTAAGGGGAAAACAAAAAAAGACCGCAAGAACGAATTAAAATTCTTCAAGCCTTCCAGAAGAGAACAAAGCAATTAGAAACTTTTAAATATACTGGGGAGGAGTTTTAATTCAGTTACTCCAGGAGAATTGACAGACTTCTGGTCTACTGGAGGGGAGGAACAGAAGAAGCAGAATTTGATTGCCTAGAAAACTAAGGGGTTTTCAGTACTGTTTAAAAGAATAAAACAACACTTGCCATTTTCCCTCTCCTCCCAAAGGAAGAAAGAGCTAACTTATCTGGCTACAAGACAAAAATATTTATGTAACCTGGCATAATACCAGTATAAACTAAAATGACTGTGAAGTGTAAGTTGAGTTTCCTGGTTCTATGTTGAGGCAGACAGATAACACTGGCTTCTCAAGAAAGCAGATAGTATAGTGGATCTGTAGCCTCTTGGACACAAAACTGTAAATAAACCTTATGCTCAGATGTGAATCTTACCTGTGCCGTGGACCAGACAGTTGTCTACTGAGATTCTAGCTACTCCCTCAAGCTAAAGGTGTTCCTTAAATGCACACTAAGAATTAAAATAGTGAAATGGGCCAGTAAAGACAGTCTCTGAAGGTGGTTCTGTCGTTATAAACTACTCCCAGACTGAAAGAGGATTTTTTTTTCTCCTTCCTCACAGAGACAATAGAACTGCTTTCCGCATCCTGAGATTTGAAATGCTGACAAAGCTCATTTTCTGACAGGGCAGCCAAATATTTCTGCTTTGGGGAAAGTAAATCTTAAATTGGAGTAGATCTTGTCTCCTAGAGGAACCTCTCTTTATGCTGGCAGATATCTACCTAAAAAGGCTTGTTTCTGTCACAGATCTATGGAGTGATGTGTTGTATTAATTCACTGACATTTGAATTCTGTTTGGTAGAGTGGGATAAAGATCTTGCAGTGTAGAACTGATTGTGTAAAAGTAAAGGTTAGTTTATGGCGCAGATCAAGCATTCAGATTATAAGAGGTATGATTTGCTACTTTTGCACAGCTGCTCAGATTATGGGTAATGGGTCAAGTGGACATAACTCTAAAGGTTATTTTTGACACTGAGGTATTAAGCGCTTTCACAGGCTTTTTCTGTTAATTTTCCAGTTAATTCCACTGATTCTACTCCCAGGTAGTGGTTCAGTTCCTTTTCAGGGCAGGATCTGAAGTCTGTTGAACAAGGAATAGGTATTAACTGTGGACTTTCTTCTCAAAGACAAGCATGACTGTTTCCAGAAGTCAGTTCATTTCTGTTGTAACCTCCAAAGTCTGTGAGTATCTGTTGAATATAACTCAACAGACTTTGCAGAGCTTGGGTTGTAATAGATTTGCGTCTTCACGGCAAAAAAATTGGCTCTTTGGCATCCCACCTTTCCATTGTAAACTCTACAGCAGCTAATATGACAACTGAGCAAGGTTGAGCGTAGCTACTAAAATACTACAGTTTTTTAATAGCTGTGAAATACCTGCTTTTATTTAGAAGTTGATGGATTTGACCTGTAGCACAGATGCACAGTTGGTGTGTGCAGTTTAGCAGAAAGTCGGATTCTGTAATGGGCATGTCTTCTCTTAATCCATTCCTTCTGAACACCACAGGTAGCTCAGTCACTGCTTCTAGTGGCCGTGTGATGACTATTCCAAATCACGGTAGACAACATATAATGATCAAGTTGACTGACTAGGAGGCTGGCAGTGTTTGTGCTGAACTTGAGTATATTTTATTAGAACAGCTCCTGACAAGTGGATACTTCATGGATGGTGTTCAAGGTTGGGCTGGACAGAGTCTTGGGTGGCATGGTTTAGTGTGAAATGTCCCTGCCCAAGGCAGGGGGGTTGGAACTAGATGATCTTAAGGTCCCTTCCAACCCTAACTATTCTATGATTCTATAGCCAAATTACCAGAAGTAAATTTAAATGAGAATACTTATTCGTAACTACAAGGAAGAATATGGACATGAAATATTTTAACTGCTGGAAATTCCAAGCAAGCTTTTTTCACTTGCTTCTGTCATTCTGCACCATAGGGTATTGAAGCCCCCAGGAGGAGGGTGTAGTAACCTCTTCGGGAGTACAGAGGAAGTTTCTTCTTCAAGCCGGCCACACCGAATGGCATCCAGTATCTTTGGAGCATCAGAACAGCCTCAAAACATTCCAAAACGAACAAACCCTCCAAGTAAGAGCTGGCACCTCCTTCAGTACAGCTGGACTCTGAACGGCATCACAGAACTGGTTTCATATCCCTAAAGTGGAACACTGATCTGTTTATGTTGAATTTTTACAAATTGAGTGGGCTTGAGCAATGAATCTATTCAGATTTATGAAAATCTGAATATATCAGGCATCTGCATGTTCACAGACTTCTTAGCACATCATCCAAGTCTAATTCTTTCAGAGTTGGGGTCTAGGAACTGATGAAAGGAAGCTGTTTCTATTCTAGAGCTGTGTCATCAGTTGGCTCCAGTGGTTAGAACTGGGAATCTGGGATCTGCTAGTGAATTCTTGTAATGAAGGATTTCAGCTAATATCTTCAGGAAAGCAGAAGTCTCCAGGCTGTAGGGTTTTAGAAGTCTTATATTCGCATATATTTTTTAATATAGTGTGGTAAAACTAAGTCATTCAGGAAAAAATAATCCAACAACTGCCTTGCAGGAGGAAAAGAAAGCGGTATTTTTGAGGATTCTAGTTCTGCTCAGCCTCGTCCACGCATGAATCCACCTGGTGGGAAGACAAGTGATATCTTTGGGTCTCCTGTGTCTACCACTGTTGTGCGAGCACATCCAAACAAGCCCAAGGTACTTGTGCTGCTTCTTTTGCTGTCAAACCAAGGAGCTTGCCCCACAGCCCTGTCACAGTGCAGTGCATGTATTCAGTTTAAGCTGAGAGACCTGAATTTATAACATAGGGTAATGTCAAATTATGCAGTTATTCCCAAAGGCTCTTTGATAGCTTGTTGTCTTTGGTACATCAGATTTCAGCATGTTCTGCAGTTTGCAGGGAAACTATTCTTTTGACTGTGGATGTGTGTTCATACCAGTGAGCTGCAGTCATAAATCTTCACATGGATTTTAAGATGAGATGTGTAATAGTTGGAGAGGCTTGTAGTTAGGACAAAATCTGGTTTCTAGAAAAGGAGGACACATTGCAAATACTTGCCAATTATTTTATTTAAATGCTCTATATTCAGATTTACACCCTGCTGTCTTACTCTTAAGTAGATATTAGTAAGTGAGTAGCTATTATGTTGGCAATGATTTTGACATGTCAGCATTGAAACTGAGCATCCCATGAAACGCAGTTCACTGCTGAACATCTAGCAGCAGCCTCACTTGTCCTGGAGCCTTTAGAAGAAAAAAAAATGCAAAAGATGCACACTCTGGAGTAGATTTTGGTCATAAGGAAGGAGGAGGGGGAAAGACAGGCTAAAAGACTGGAAGGTGGATTTTGTCAGGACTAGTGCTGGTGGTGTGGAAGGAGCTTTGCTTTGTTCCTCTGTGTCTCTTCTATGGGCTGGTCTCTGGGGTTTTTTTAGTCACTTTTTAAAAACAGTGACATTTATTCCTGTGAATTCCTGACTAAATAGAAGACAACACTTTGGAAATTCCTATGTCTTTAATTAGAGCATGGAAATTGAGGGAAATACTGGGATGGAAAGGAGACAGTATATTTAATGGGTAGGAAAACATGCAAGCTTTTCTGAAGCATTGCTAGGTATTTCCAACAATCAGTTGGGATTGTCGGGGATATGACCTGGCTGTTGGGTGCTGTGGACACTTGCTGAAGACAGTAACTGCTGCATGTACATCAGGTGCTCAAGGGCTGCCTGTGCTATAGTGAACACCTGGGCAGTAATGGGTGCTTGCCACAAATGTTAATTCCAGACCTTTGGACTGAGCTTTTATCAGAGACAAAGCTTTAAACTCCTGATGAGCTAATGTAATGTCTCATCTGGGTTTCAGTGAATTGTGTGGGATGTGCACCTTGGCAGGAGTTATTGTCTACCACTACTTTTGGGGTTATGCAGCTGTGAAGGGGATGAAGAACAGCACACAGTGCCTGCAGCTGTTGGCTTTTACCTTGCTAAGGGGGTAAACTTAGATCAGACACAAAGCAAAACTTTGTGAAGGATTTTGTGGAAGACACTGTGGGAGAACAATAATACTCTAAGATAGCTCTTACTTTTTTTGCAGGATCACATTGTCTTGAAGGAAGATGAAACACCAAAGAAGCTTGAAGGTCAGCAAGATAAATTCCTTTCTCTTGAAGAAGTTAAGCTCTGAGGAATAGTTTCTTATGCTTCTTAAAAAACATGAGACTAAGGCTGGTGTTTAGGTTAATATAAACTGAGAAATTTTCTTTCTGTTAATCAGAAATTTAATCACTTGTCTCAGGGAAATGATTCTCCTCTGCTGAGGATATACTTTGATGCCACGTGTGTATATAGTTATATGTGAAATCTGTAGATACAGAAAAGAGCAGCCTGTCAGATCACTTCCTTCTCCCTTGCCACCTCCTTCAAGTGTGCAATCTTGGCTGCCTGTAGTTGTAAAGGACAAATAGCTGACTGAAAAAAATGTACTACTGCTTAGCTGGTGGTTGTTAAAGAATGATGGGAACGTGGCTTTCAAGGTCAGCATGAAAAGATCGATTGGTGCTTTGCATCTCTTAATTGTGTGAAATTGCCAAAATAGTTCTGCAGGTGTATTGCTCAGCTGATATATCCTTCTTAGGAAGATGGCTGAAGGAAGAGAGGAATTGTTATGAAAAGTTAAATCTTTCCCCAGCACCTGTTTTCTGCAAGAAAAATGAACAGATGTAGAAACATTGGTGTGCTATGGATTGAGACATTGGGAATAGTGCAGCCTGCCAGAGAGGACTGCACTTTGTGCACTGCAGAATAGCAACAGCCAGCTGATCTAATTCCTTTTCTTTTTATTCAGCTACAGAAAATATCAAACCACAGCTGGAAGATGGAGGCGAGAAAAAAGATGTGAGCAAAGAGGAGAGGCACTCAGAGCCAGAGCCCAAGATAGACAATCATGAGCCCCGATTAGGGCCAAGACCACGCTCGCACAACAAGGTCCTCAATCCACCAGGGGGAAAGTCCAGTATTGCATTCTATTAGTCATCTGTTCCCTGTCACTAGCAGAGTCTGCACAGAAATGCTTGTCTGTGGTTGCGAGGTCAGTTTATGGACTGCTGTTTGTGGATAGGTCATTAGGCGGATGATTGAGGTTCACGCTTAAGTGTGTAAGGGTGGTTAACCTGATGATTGGGGGAGGGAGGGTGGGGGATGGAAAGGTCTCCAGTGGGAGATGTGGGCATTGGCCTGCTGGGGTGGGTAGTCAGGGGGGAACATTAGTGTAACTTTGGGGAAGAACAGTGCTACTTGTGAGTTCATCAGACAGAGGTTCTTAGGTAGCCAGTGGCTCAGGATGCTCTCGTGGAGTCTGGCACATCCATACAGTCAACATGTAAAACACGATGAATGGTGAGAACCAAAAGACCACCCCAGACAGCTTCTGTGGCAGGCAGGCTGTGTCTCCTTCTGGGGCACAGGATGCAGCCTCACACAGGAGCTGGTAGCAGTCACTTGAATGTGAATACATTCTACTGGAACTATGGTGCTGTGGGTTTGGGTGTCTTCAGTCTTTGGTTCTTTTTCTCCTTTCTTGCCTTGCAGCACGTGATTGCTGATACAAGGCCAACACATGCTGAAAGTTTCCTTTATACTCATGAACTGTCATAGGTTAATAAATATAGTGGTCTTCCCCTCCCCAGAGTATTTAGGCCTTTCTGATGCTTTCAGTAATCTGATTACTACAACTAGCTCTTGAACAGTGGTGCCATCAGTCTAACACACTGTTCCATGAACGTGCTTCTAGTAGACTTTTCAAGTATCCTGGTTGAGTGCTTGCACATTTTCTGGTAAAGATGTTGCTGCAAACAATAGCTGTATGGTGTTCTTTGAACAGAAGCTACTTAAAGTGTACAGTTACCACAGAGAGTGGCGGATAGTATCCAGTCACTAGCTCTGACCCAACCAGTGTAGAATTGCCTCAGCTTCTGTACAAGCTTTTGCTTTGTACCCTGCGGAAACCAGGGCTGGTTCTGCTGCCTTTACTGCAGTGCATTTGTTTGTTTGTGCTGACTCTGTTAGTGACTCTCTTGTCTTTGGTCAGCCTTACTTTTGCCTTTGACTGCCTCAGATTTTTGTTAGTAAGGTTGGGAGAAGTAAATGGATTCTCCCAAACCAAGGGCTGTAGTTGTTGTGAGACATGCTGTAGACTGTCTTAGTTGGAGAAACAAAGACTAGCAATAGTTAGCAACTTTCAGTTGTGCTGGCTCTTAAATCATGTTTGGAAGATGTGCTTGTTCTGAGCAAATACATGTTGGGAAGGGTAGCTCCCATCATTTGTTCTCTGAATGGACTTTCTGATCATATCCAGAGGTATGAGCTGTGACTGTTAACATGAGGTGCTTACTGTTCAGTGGATTTCATAGTGACTTTACATTTGACATATCAAAACAGGAGTTGTTCAGGTTCACCAAAGAAAACATGGCCTTTCCTGCCTCTATCTGTTGCTGTTCTAGCCCAGGTTTCCTGGGGACTGGCTCTGTGATGGGGGGTAAAACACTCTGTGATGATGGTGCTTAGTTGAGGGCTCAGTCCAGTGAATGTCAGCCATGGTGGATGAAGACTTAGTTCCCTTTCCAAATAGTGGAAGTGAAATACATGGGGCTGCGCTAAGAGTAGAAATAGCCATGAAAAGTTGGGATTTCAGTGTCTTTGTATGTTTCAGATAGGTTTAGAACACCCTGTCATTTTGCCCTTCTGGGAAAACGGGAGGAAAAGAGTGGTTCTAACTGCAACCCTGAAACAGACTTCTGTTAGTTCCAAACATGTCTTTCGTAGCAGCAATGCTCGAGTCTGTGCTGGCTAGACTATGGCTGAGACTGAGCCAACAATTTCAGTTCCTGCATCCAGTACTTGACAGGGTTTAGCAGGCCACCATATGAAAAAGTCAGCCAGAGGCTCCTTTCTGCACTTGAAGGGGATGGTGTAGTTGACATTGTGGCGCACTGAGCTTAGGCTGGGCATCTTCTTTCACCTGTGCATTGGCTGCAGTGCCTGTCTTTTAAACAAACTTCCAACTAGGGCTTAAATTAGTTAATCTAGGTTAATTTTCTTGCATTTCTTTCTTTGGAATCTAAAGAAAGATTTTTTAACTCATTAAATAGGATTGATAAGAGCATTTTTCCGGGATGGAGGGGGTTTGGAAATCAAATTATGAATAATGCAATTGTCAATAAACCTCTGTATTTTGGTACTTCACTCTTGTGCTGCAGATGTCTGCTTTTATACATCAATCGATTCCTAGGTCAGTGTAGATACGCCGATGAGTTTTGATATCCCAAATTGGGAAGATTGCACGAATATCTTCTGGCCTCTGCACTGGCAGTGTGCTTTGGAGGTAGGACAAACACCTCTGATCCCTACAAATGGATCAGAGGGGACAGTAGTGTGGGCGGGCAGTTCAGGTCGGTGCCTTTTTGTGGGCACCATTCCAGGTGCACTGGAGTCATTTTGAGCTTCCCTACTGAGAGAGATGTGGCTTGCGGAGGGAGTTCAGTCTGGGGCTACAAAGGAGGTAAAAGGGCTGGCACCTCTTTCCTCAGAGGAGGGGCTGAGGAAGCCAAGGTTGTGCAGCCTGGGGAAGAGGAGACTCAAGGAGACCTCCCTGGGATGGTAAGACCTGCTGGAGGGTGTAAGGACAGGGGAGCCAGGCTCTGCTCTCAGTGAGGAGCAACAGGCACAAATCACACTACACAAGATTCCACCTGAACACAAGCAGCCACTTTTTTACTGTGAGGGAGGTCACTGCGATAGGTTGTATAGTGTCCATCTGTGGAGACGCTCAAGCTCCAACCAGACACAGTCCTGGACAACCTGCTGCAGCTGACCCTGCTTGAGCAGAGGGTGCTGGACCAGATGAGCTCAGGATGTTGCCACCAAACTAAAGGAGTCTGATTTTGCAGTTATGTGACTCACCCCACCCCAAAATTTCTGCTGCACCAGACTCCACCAAGGAGTTTTTAATTGTCTGTGGTGTGAAATGAACTCACAGCCTAACTTAGAAGTTGGAAAACCTTGCTTTCTGAGCATATTCTCTCCAGTGAATCAGTTCTTCACTGGATGCTGCCCTTGCCTCAATTGCTTTCAATTGAAAGTGTTTGTATGAAATGCAACCAAGTGGAAATGTTAACTTTCTCTGGAGAGTTCCCTTCAAAGACATTTAAAATACACAGGATAAAAATCTACTTTGAAGTGGAAGTGATCAGTGCTGTGCCTAGCAGTTGTCACTGTTCTCATACAGCCAAGGTTCAGCTGACAGCCCTCATCCCCTGTTCCATCACCGAAGAGTGGTTCTGTATCTGCAGGGCCTCTGTCCTGTTCCACATGTGCTCCCTTTCTTGTTCTGTTCAGTGTTGCACCCTAGAAATTCAAAGCAGCACTTAGTGACCAAAAGGAGACAGTTCTTCCTGTACACATGTACTGCTATACACTCTGTCTTGGCCCTGCCCCTCACCTTCTTGCCAAAAACCACAGCCACCAACAGCTCAAAAGTAGGTAAGACCACTACACACTGCAGCAGTAGTGTAGTTGCGAGTTATCTTTTTATGCAGTCCCATTTTTATATCAAGGGAATTGCTGGAATGCACACCCAACAGCTATTACATCAATAAAAGCAACTTGGTGATGCCAGGCTATTCTTTACCTCTTATCACACTTACCTGTCTCTTGTCCACAACGCTGAGGCTAATGGACGCAGCAGTGCATGCTACAGTGTTTGCCAACATAAAGATCATCACCTGTTGCCAGTGCCACAGGGGGATCTTTAATTCACTAGAAAAGGCTAAAATAGGATAGAACAACCAGTCACATACAAGATACTTAAGGCCCCTCTATAGTTTCTTGCAAATACACTGATTTCTGTTCACACCACTCCACTCCAGCACTGTTGATTGATGTCTTTGCTTGTAAAATAAGCAGCAGCATTCCCACCTGGACTGTGTTCCTGAAATACGTCCCACGATCAATTCGGAAGGCCAACTCCAGCCATCTGTGCGGAAGTTGCAAGCCCCATTGCCATCCCTAAGGTTGCTTGGGGGACTACAAGAGGTATGGATGACCACGTACTAGCCTGCTGGGAGGAATGAGAAGAGGAATCACAGCCTTATTTAAAGCTGTTAGATGGTTGTTGGTTTAAAAAGGAATTATTCTCACTAAATAAACATGTACACTTTTTCTTCAAAGCCTCTGGTATTTATACCTCCCAACCTATTGCCTGGTTCTAGACTGTTCCCCAATTTTTCAAACAGCTTGAGACAGCACAGACAACAAATGCTATTTGAAACTGGAATAACCGGACTCCAGATTGCTGAAGAGGAGTTAAACCTAATGGTTTAGCTCATAAGACTCAAAGGAGATTCAGGTATTACAGTCAAGGTAGAAAAGCACAGGCAGATTAATGTTTCACGCTGTACCAAATGGTCCCTTACTCTGCTTTGTATTTTGTTCTATATTCTTTGGGGTTATTTGTTACTAACCATTCTGCAGGACTGGGGAGCCAGTGACTTCAAACTGCAGCTGCTAAGCCTGCTCATCCAGACACTGGAACAGTGACACAGGCCACCCAGGAGGGAGGAGCACAGCCACAAAACACCCAACTGCAGCAGAAGAGTTGTGAACTTAGAGCAGCAAAGGAGTAAGTAATCCCCAACCAGACAGTGGAGACTAACGGAGGAACAAACATAGATGTCAGGAGAGCAAAGACTGGCAGTCAGTGCAGCACAGCTGACAGCAGACACCTCTCAGTCCAACATAGTCCAGGTAAAGGAAACAAGAGTCCTCTTACAAGGGATCCCAGCCTCTCACA
Source organism: Psilopsiagon aymara (assembly GCA_024733675.1). NCBI lineage: Eukaryota > Metazoa > Chordata > Aves > Psittaciformes > Psittacidae > Psilopsiagon > Psilopsiagon aymara. The sequence continues at coordinate 5,315 of JANRGW010031988.1, read as the reverse complement.
GGCCCTGGTGACAGGAGTGGCTGTGCAGAGTGCACTGGGGTGACTGGCAGTGACATCATTTCCTAGCTCCCAATATTATAGCAGGCATATATACTAGTTCCTCTTGTGTCCTCCTGAGGTGAGGGTGAAACACTCGTCAGAATCAGTGTTCACTACTCATGTGAAACGGCAGCTTTAATAAAGGGAGAAGAAATCCCCACCATTATACCCTGACAATTAGGGAAATAAGGAAAACAAACTGATGACATGCAGGTCATCCTTTTTCATCTAATTGCAAAGCTTGTCCTGATCCTTTTTGTTCCAGTCTCAGACTTCCCAAAACATACCCTTCCCGTGGTTTGATGCTACCATAGCACAATAGGGACAGAGGGAAAAACAGGTTAACATTATTTCTTGTAAAGCAATTCAGAGTAAAGTGCCTCTTGCAGTTTGCAAGGAATTAAAGGACTGCATGTTCAGCAACAACAGGCTAAATTCTGGTTAAGGGGGTTGTAACAAAGACATTTCAGAAAGTCAGGAAAAATTACCAGCAAGCACTTCGGGGTCTGGATACTCATGATTAACATGCCAGCTGCTGCAAAAAGAACAAGGGAGCTGTCATACACTGCCCCAGCAATCTAAGTGACCGCCTGCTGACTGTAACCAGAGTATTTATCCAGGATAAACTTGCTAAAAATGAATTGAAGGGGAGGGAGAAATTACATAATTAGGATTCTTGAGGTGGTTATTTTGTCAAAAAGTCAGTCTGAGCACAAACATAGGGAAAAGAGGGGGTTTAATGTGAGGACTTGTAAACAAGTTTGATTCCATCTGGTTTGTAGTGCCAAGCCTTTGTTGCTCGATTTTCTGGTGTACACCAGTGAAGATGGTGCTTAAATGGCCATTCTCAAGATGCTTCTGCAAGTGCAGAGTAGAACTACAGGTTAAAGCTGGAGACATACTCAATTACACCAGCACAGCTCAGGAGCAGTGATTTGCAGTCACCTGTCCAAAACACACAGATGGATTTCTTACATTCTCTCTGAAGAGGCAGAAATCATTATCAATCCAGGGGTGAGAATGCTGAGGGGCAGGAAAAAGAGTTAAAAATAACCCAACAGCAAAGATCAGCATTTAAATTGAACACCTGAACTTCAGAAGTAGAAGGATTCCCCCCCTTGGCATCTTAAAGATGCTCTCCTTAAAGGAGACCTATTTAGAGCCAAGAGCATCCAAGCCAAATTGTTTTCATTGTCACAAGTCAGCCTTTCACCTTCGTCAAATGTGCAAAAATGGCATTAAAACTTTCTGTAATTCTTTACAGAACTTACAGTCATAGAGTTGCAACAGCGTAGAAAGATCAGAGTAAGCATTACTTAGCAACTGAAAACATTGCTGTGTTATCAGTGTTCTCAGACTAAAGTTGAAAACACAGCACTGCACCAGCTACTAGGAAGGAGAAAAATAACTTACAGCTGAACCCAGGGCTCTAGTTTATTTAGCAAACTTGTTGCTACTTAAACCTGGTTTGGGCACTTTCATGGCTGCTTACCCTTCATACCAGTGAGCCTCTTTATCTCTGCTGGCAGCAAAGTTTATAAAACAAGACGCTGTTCCCTGAAGGCTTAGTGCAGCAGAAGTCACCACACCTGTGGCCTTGGGACCATTATTTTCCCACCTGGGAAGCAGCACAGCATTTTTTGCCAGACAGGGTGTGTTAAACGTGACTCCTGGTGCCTGAAGTTTGCTCCACAGGGAGGAAAAATCCAACTCTGCAGGTTGGCAAAATTGCAGAAATGTGGACTCTGTGTGATCAATGGGGACAGTTCACAGTGACAGTGGGAGGGCAGCTGTCTCTTCAGGCCTGGATATCTTTGCCATCTCTAATGTCTTTATCTTACTGGTAAGAGATTGCTTGTACATGTATTATGACAATGATGATGACATTTCTTCACTCCTAATTTCACTGTGGCTTGCTATGTATCACTCATGAAATACTACCAAAATAATGTTCTTTTTTTTATGGCAGGCCTTTGCTAACATAAAAGTTCATGTTCTTCGTGGGGTAGATGCCATATCATCTACAAACAGGAGAAAAGCAGCAAAATGACAAGCCCATGACAGAGCCACAGGACAGAAGCAAGAGTCCCAGTTTAAGTCCAGCAGGTCGATGCTTTGTCTTAAGCAAATGAAGGCATAAAAAAGGAAGTGTGAAAACCTTGCACTGGGACACAAAGACTTCCTCACCTGCAAACCCTGGCTGATGCCAACTTAACTTTGTTCCAAACACAGCAGAGAATATGCAAGAACTCCAGGAGAGAACTGCCCTAGGCCTGTGAAGCAAACACCCCCACCCTGCTCCAAAGACAGCCACTTCCTTGGACTATCAGAAAGCTGATATATCTACAGGCTGTGTTTTAAGTAAAGGATTTCTTCCCCTCCTCCTGAATGTTCTGAACCTCCTTTGACAGTGTTCCAAGCTTTTTATATTGGTTGAATTATTTCCCTTTAAGTTGTTTTTGCTTTCCTTCAGAAGCCTCCCTCATCTTTGAAGGGAAAGAAAGGTCAAAGCACCCTCCTGTCTTTGACTAGGTGTTGAAGCCATCTTTCTCTGTGCTTCGTGACTCCAAGGAACAAACATATTACCCCCATATTTCCCAATCAGTGAAAAATCAAGGGCCTGCAAAGGCTCTGATGGGCCTTTATCAGTCAGTGGGACTACAGCCACAGAGCAATACCTGGCATCTGCCACAAAGGGAAAGACTCCATTATAGAAGAGCATGATGATGAGGACCAGGAGCCAGTAGCAGAGGCGAAGTCACTTGATGTCCTGAATCCACTGCAAAGAGAAGATGTGTCCTTGCTCACCAGGAAACAACCATCAGCTTCACACTAATGTCACTTTCTGCAAGCCATTGAAGGTCACAAAAAATGCAAGAAGTAACAGCAGGTAAAAGGGAATTGAAAGACAGCTCACGAACATCTGAGTGAAATTTAGCATGTGCTGACTCCAAAGCACTCGTTAGATAACAATACTCAAGTAAGCAAAACAAAACAAAAGCTTTCATCTTAGTTTTATACAGGTTATGGCTGCAACAGACTGTTCTAAACAGCCAACTGCAAAAACCTCAGTGAAACATAGTTGAAAGATACAAGACAAACAGGAATCACAACCCTAAGCTACAGAAACCATTAAGAACTATATCATGAGAAGGAAGCTAAGAGATTTAAGTGCCATAAAGATTGCAGCCTATTGCCCATAATGCTTGTTGCTAGACAGAAGAATGCAATGAGGAATGGGAGATAAGGGCTAGCAAAAGACAGTTCAGCACTGACCATACCAGCTATTTTTCTATCATGGATCCTGTGAGCCAGAAAGCAGTTCCAGAGGGAGGCTGCTCTCCAGTTTTATGTATAAAATCCTCTTCTGAGCCGCCTACAGTCAAGAAATTACTGGCTCAGAAAAGTAATGCCATTTAGAGTCTCTGAAGACTGCAAATACACAAACTCCAAACAGAAAACTGACACTTGTTTGGTAGCTTGCAGGTGCAATAACCTCAGCTTTACCTGAAGAACTGCTCTGCAAGGTTTAACCAGTGTAAATGTTCACTCCTGGCCAGGAGCATATCCACTGCAGCTTTCCCTACCCTGCAAAAGCAATGCTCCCCCACCCCAGGCTTTCACAGATGGAGATGGAAAAGCTGTCTGTGCACCACCTACCACGTTTTTGGATTCCTGCTGTATAATCCCATACAAGCCCTGCTAATTTACACTCACTTTATCTAGTACACTGACTGGGAGGGCTGAAACATAACCAAGCACACAGAGCAGCATACCTGGAAAAAAATACAAGAGGTGTCAGAAATTCCTCATTGTGGAGACACCAATGAAGAAAACATCTCTCCATTGCATACAGAATACAACAGGAAAAACTAGGAAACAGTGTGTCTCCTCCTGCTAACTTCACCATCCTGGATGGAACAGGCTAGACTTAAGTCCAAAAAACAAAAGGCCAAAGCACCAGAGAAACTCACCTCCCCACAGTGTTCACTGTATTCCAAATTTTGCCTCAAACTGCTGGGTGAAGAAGTTGAGGACAGTCCCAAGTCAGGAGAACAACAAAGTCAGTCTAAATGCCAGTGCCAGTTCCTTCCCCTTGAACCAGAAGGCCGTGATACAATTCTGCACAACTTGGAGAAGACAAAAACCCTCTCGTGTACAGACGGAAGTGACCAAAAGCATTGCACAGGAGCAGCAAACACCCTCTCAAGACAGAGAGCTTGAGAGAGGGTAAGAGACATCCCAAGTGAAGGCATTACTTGTCAACTTCACCGTCCATTTTAAATCATGCTGGGACATGGGAGGTGAACTTACCCCTCAAACAAGGAAAGCAAAAAACAACCCCAAAGGCACAGCAATCCTTTCAGTCTCCAACTCTTGGAGAAAGACAAATTTATTAGAGGGGAAGACTTTTAAAACTTCAGCACACATTAAATCCATGCAACCCTTCAAAAAGCAGTGTTCTGTTAGCAAAACAGGTTCCTGGTGCAGAGCAGGTGAAGCTGACAGATAGGACAATGGTTTAGGAGGCAAAATACAATGACCACCCTTCATTGAGGTGTAATTAAGAAATGTGAATTCCTTACTAGTAAGTGACCCATTCCCAGAGCCAAAGAGCAGTCTTCCTGTTAGCATCATTAGTAGGAGGCATGATGACCCCTTGAAATGTGCTCCTAAAGTGAAGACTGATGATCCCAGCAGAGTCAGAAGAGAGAAAACAAAGACAGCCACTAGGGAGAAACTGAAGAAAAAAAATACTCAAATCCCAACAGACATGCTGAGATAAGGACAAAAGCAGTCTGTGCAAAAGAGTAATCTCAAAACACACCAGAGTACCTGTGGGCTTCCATCAGTTTACCCTCATAATTTTAATTTTCTAAAGACTGCTCTCTTTATGAAATTACCTGGGAATCCTCAAAATACTGATGTTGTTATTGTGGTGGAAGGTTAGAGAGTCAGGGTGAGACAGAGGACTTTGAACTCTCATAAGTCCCTGTACCTGTCCTGATTTCTACTACAGACCATGGCCTAGAGCAAGCCATCTCCTATCCTCTGCCTCTATCTCCTAATCTGTAGGATGTTTACCTCAGTGACACAGAGGTGGAGCACAACTGCATTTGCTGGGTGTCATGGGTTCAGCAGTAGCAGTCATTTTTCTCCTTCTTTAGTAGCTGGTGCAGAGCTGTGTTTTTGACTTACCCAAATCCAGGGTAGCCAGTTCTCCCAATAGCTTCTGGAGAGGGCCCACGTTGTCCCTAGCCTGTCTTTTATTTGCA
>JANRGW010031987.1:0-35789 GCA_024733675.1 Psilopsiagon aymara | reverse complement strand
CCCTGCCCATGACAGGGGGGCTGGAACTGGATGATCTTAAGGTCCTTTCCAACCCTAACTATTCTATGATTCTATGAAAGTCATCTGACCTAGAGTGACCTGAGCACTGGACTTGACTATGGCTGACATGGAGAACAAATGTGAGGTGTTTCTGAAATATACAAAGCAGCCCCCATAGGTGTGAAAGTTAGTATAGAGGAAGGATATACTGAACCCTAATGAAGGTGCTGGCAAGCTGTGACTTATGCAACTCCAATTACTCACTTTCAAAAGAGAGAAATTTTACCAAAATTAAGTGCAGATGAGGATATAAAACTGGGCTAAGGCTAAAAAAGTTACCTAAATGATAGAAGATGAATCCAAAGCTTTGGCTAGCTTTCCTGATCAAAACTGTGGCTGAGAGGACCCATGGCTGCTGTCTACCAGAATATTGCCAGTAATCCCAAAGGAGGGATACAAACTATTTAGGCTGGAGAGATGGCTGACACAAAACCAAATGGGTCTGTACTCTTTGCAATTGGCTAAGCCTGGAAACTAGAGGATGTGTGCAGCCTGAGAGCAGTGAGGCTTGGGAACAGCCTTCAGACAAGAGACAAATGCCCAGTAGGCATGAAGATGGAGTTTGAAGAGGGCAAAAAAGGGCTGTAAGCAACAGGGCAAGACTTGAGGTTATACGAATTTAATTCCCACCCTATCTTCTTCTATTTGAGTAGCCAGTAATCCCTGGATGAGCCTCACAGTGGACTCTGTTTGGTCTGTGCTGTATCAATGTTTATCTCATTTGCAGCAGAAAAAGCAATCCCAGGAAACAGGAAATTCACTCCAAGGAGAAACGCTGCAATGCCCTCACTCACAAGCTTTGAAGGGCAGATCTGCCTCTGGGTTTCAGCAGACTATTCTTCAGGCATCCTCCATTCATCGTAAGGAACAACAGCTAAATAACTCCTAGGCTGTTTCATAACAGGAGGACTAGCCTAAGAGGTAAGACACTTCTTTTCTTTGCTTGAAACATCATGAACTTTCAAACTTGGCAAGGCTCTTTGAGTTCGATCTAATAATAAACCCAAACCTTCCATTACACTGAAGCAATGAGGCTGAACTTGCCTGAACTTGCTTCAGGGAGCTGAGATCCAAAGCTCTGTCATTCCCTCAAAAGCCATTCTTCTCTTTGCAAGGACAGGATGTTGTTGTAACAAGGGCATCCTTGCGATTTGCACAGCCTCCCTTCCTCGTGATGTAATCCCTCTATAGCGACTCTGGAGGTCCCCCTTCAGCTCCAGTTTTGGGCATACAATGGCTGCCCAAAGTAATCCCCGCTCTTTTCTATGAGTGATTTATGGAGACTAGAAGAACACTGAGACACAGCACATTCTCTGTTTTCCAAATGTTGGTGCAACGAGAGTGGTACTTTTCCTGCCAGTGGGAACCTAAAAGACCCGGTGGGCATTTCTGGCAGGACTGGATGTCACTGAAAAGGATGCCAAGCTGCCTGCAGAGCAAGAGGAAGCATAAATGTGTGTTTGCTTTGACTTCCACTGGGAACCATGGAAAAAATATTTTGACTTGATTTTACAGTTCAGTTTTTCATTAGCACAATGTGAGTGCTCAGCCAATGATCAGAAATGGCCTTGCTTAATTTTCATCGGTTCCCAGTCACTTATTAAGCACAACTGATGTTGGGAGAGCAAAACCACAATGACTGCATTGAAGACGGAGTGAAATACCTCTTTTCTCATCAATTGTTTCTTGCAGTACTGGCTTTTTTACAGAAGAGAACCGTCTTATGTCATCACGAAGTATTTGTTCTGGGAGTCTGTGCTGTTCTAGGTATCTAAATTTAAATGACTAACTTAATCACATAATCTCCCCAGGCTGCCTATAAAAACCACTGGAGAAGGAAGGGCTCCTCCAGTGAGCAGTTCAAAGTCTCTTGCTTAAGTGAGCAGTGTTTTGTTACCATGCCATGCAATATAACAGGTGTTTAGGGTTATACTTTATACACCCTGCTTGCATGCTCCTGGTCTCCAGGATGCTGTGAAAAGCACAAGAAGTTCTCTGTATATCTGGATTTGTAGCCTACCATTTTCCAATCACAAAATTACTACAGTACAAGGGAATGAAATAGGTGACTTCCTTCTCCTTGTATAAAGCCAAACAGGCCACTCGAGTCAGTGTTGAGTTTGAAGCTCAGTAATTTTTACCTATGCAAGAATGGAGATTGACAGTGGAAACCCATCCCTTATATTTGGGGTAGGAAAGTGAACTTGGACTCATACAGATCCAAATCTCATGGAAGTTTGGAAGGCCATGATTTAGGAACTGTCACACTAAATTATTCCTAAACCCATTCTGCCCATCATCCTATTTGCAGTGGGGAGCACCAGCAGAAGTTCTACTGAGTGCTGAAATCTGAAATGAGTTTGCAAGAGGCAGGCTGTGACATTTGGTCACATCATAATCCTCTGCAGCCAGATGCTGGCTGAAGTCAGGTCTGACACATGGATGTTAGTTTCCCTTCTACACATTATCTTAGCATTAACTATTAAAAATACAGGTTTTCTTGCTGCCCATATTATAGTGAGAAGCTGTAGATAGAATATCTGGCCTTTAGAGAAGCATTGTTCAAGTGAAAAAGGTCTAGATGAAATTACTGAGGGTACTCAGAGTACAGTTACCAGTTGAACGCTGTCAAACTAGAAAGATCTCTCAAGCTAGATCCCTAGGGATGTGCTCTGCGTTCAGGAATATTCAGCTTTTTCATTAGTAATTTGGATGGAGAAGTAGAGAATCCGTTTGTTGGAGTTTCAGCTAAGAGCAAGAGACACTAGGGAGGAGAGGATTAGCGCTCAGGAGATGTCAGTAATTAGAGGAATGCTCTGGAAATGAACGGGATGCAATTCACTGAAGAGAAGTGCAAATCTGCACCTACACTGAAATGATCAGCTCCACAGGCACATGGTGGGAGAGAGCAGCTCTGCCCTGAGGGAGCTGGGGTTTATGACGATGAAACAATGACTCAGCTGTGGAAGGAAGAAACACCAGGGTGGTTGGACAGACGGGGACATCGCATGCTGGACACACAGGGATAAGCCTTTCAGCTTAATCACTGGGGCCAGTTTCTCTCATTACACCTCAGGAAAGATGCTGCTGCAGTTCCAAGGAGAGCAAGGCTGCAGAGAGCCTACAAAACGGTGCCTATGAGGAGACGGGCAAGGCTGAAAGGTGAAACAATAACAATCTTCAAGTGCAGTTAATCTGCCAAAAAAAGGAAGGTGGTGAGCTAGTCTGTGTCCAGAAATTATTCTCTGTGGTTTAACCACGATTTTCTGTGGTTAGAATAAAAGAGAGAGGGAGAGAGAAATTGAGGTGGTAGATAAGTTGACTTTACTGCTTTACTTATGAAGTGCCTTGGGGCATAAAGCACATGATCAAACATAGTCGAGTTACTGCAGCTTAATGAGTTATTGCCTGTTGGCTGAACCATACTAATTAACCATGTGTGTGCCCTTAGTCTGCCTCAATTGCCAGATGAAATGGGCTCACTTAAATACTTGCGCTTTACTTTGCAGGCAAGGTAGGCTGAAAGCCTGCATAAGATCAGTGATTACAGCTCAGCTGATGGAGGGTGACTTCTAAGGGATGGGGACTTCTCCTTAGTGCTCAGTGGTAACCCTGGCACTGTTGTATCTGGGAAGGGATTTGGCAAGGGAAGATGAGAAGAAAACGGAGCTAAATATATAAAGTATGTTAATTTGGAGGCTTATGTCAATAGGAAGGTGTTTCCATAGAAGTGTAGAGGAAATGTATTAACACTGAGTTTTGTAAAAGATCTCAGTATTTTTTGTTTGGGAAGGCTTGTATTATGGTAATTTTAAAAACACATAGTTAAGAAAGATACAGAGCACTGCACACACTTCTCACAACAACACACAGCTTTAAGTCTCTCATGGGTTTTTTAGCGTTTTCCAGTAAATTATTCTTTTTGACTCATATCCTCATGCTCCCCTCCAATGGTAGCTCATAGCTATTGGTAATAGCTGTTGTGGTTTCTCCTTTTGATGAGCCATCTTCTTTCTTTTACTGTGAAGAGTAGTAGCTGTTGGAGCTTTATTGGTGCTGGTAAGTGTAAAGCATACAGTGCTCCAGGTTTCCTCCGATGTCCCTTCCTGCCTGCCTCCTTTGCTTCCTCCTTGCCTCCTTTCCTTCCTGCTTGCCTGCCTGCCTCTCTCTTTCCCTCCCTCCCACTTTGTTTCTCTTTGTGATTGTTTTCCACCACTGTTTTTTTGAGAAGTGCTTCCATGTGAAATAGAAGAACTTGTCAGTGTGCTGATGTTTTATAGAATCACATAAATTAGCCTGCTGAGGACCTCAGGAAGTTATCTCATTCCTTTCTGTGCTCAGGGCAGGATCAAATACATCACCACCCATACTGAGTGATGTTTATCTAACCTGTGTTTGAAACCCTGCAGCGGTGCAAACTCCAGTCCCTCTGGACAACCTTTCCCTGTACTTTCCTATCTTCAGCCACTCCATCTGATCCAGAAATACAGAGCCGATGACAAGTTACACACAGTTCAGTGTAAACCAGCCAAACTACATTCATTTAATGCCATGATCCTTCCAATTTTCTCTAAGAAAGAGAAATGCTAGAAATCTTCATAGAGATTATTTGATAGCATAAATGTTTTGTAATCTAACTGAGTCTAAAGAGGATTGTTTTCCCTTCAGGACATAGATTTTTGTCACTGGCAGAGAAACTATAACATGCCAGGAGCTACAATGCTACAGTTGTGATTTATGCACTACATTTCTCAAGCGCCTGCAACACAGAAATGGGTTTTCATAGATGTGTTTTATATATGTGGAAGGAGGTGCTATTATGTACTTATTCAGTGTTAGGCTTCCTTGTTATCCCAGATGCATGCTCTAGACTGAGAATGTGTGATTTAGTTGGAGCTGAAATTCAGTCTGGGTCTGGGGAGTCTGTCTACTGCAGCACAGAAATAATTAGCATCTGTATGAAGTTCTTATCCAGATGTGGATCTGCAATGGGGGAAAAGTTTGTGGCTGATTTGAGCCGAGGTTTGTCTTGTCTCTAGTTTCACTGCAAAGAAATTTTATGTTACAGCAGTACTCTTGTAGAGTCTTTCCAGCACTGCTAATCCCCCTCTGGTATTACCAAGGAAATATCAGACAATAATGACTCCTTGGAGATCTGAAATGAAACCATCATACAAGAGGAACGTGAGAACTGCTGAGCAGACTGTGTTTTCAGTTATCTGAGAACAACTGTACATCTACAAGTAGCTGAAAATTGTGATGCTACTATGATTCTGTCACGTCCGTCAGCAGATATATTTGGTACAGACAGACCCTGGTGCAGACAGTTAGGTTAAAGAACAGACAAACCGTTTTCTCCCACTGCATGCAGATGGAACTGAACTCAACAGTGAGGGGCGATGCTGGAAAAATTATGATTGGGCTAGGAGGTCATCTTAAAACAGGTGAAAGAAAGCCCATTTCTCACACAATGAGTAGTGAACTTCTGGGATTTATTTCTGCAGAAGGCTATGGGCACCAGCTAGTTTAAGAAGTGGTTAGATAAATTCAAGGGCAATGCGGGTCTATAAAGAGACACTAAAGGGAATTAGCAGGTTGCACTTACTGAACTCCCTACTCGGCAGTCCTATTACCATCAACAGAGGCAGGATATGGTGTGAGGTGAATATGGGGTGAGGTGGGGCATCAGTCCCACCCCAGTAGCACTAGTCTGATATTCTTATGAACTGCATCTCCTCTCCGTACCATCTGCCCTGCTTGTGACTCCAGAGCCAAACCTGCCTATCACAGGGGTAAAAAGGTTTCTTGCTGGGCTTCCAATAGTCTACAAAACTGGAGCTGGCCTGTGGGAAAAATGGCTACTTGGGATCATTGGCATAAGAGATAATAGATCCGGACCTATTGGCATCATTGTCCAATGACAGTTATAGAGAAAAACTGGTGATAACAAAACACAGCCTGGTAATGCCTAGCTGTTCCTCAAAATGGCCTGGGGTTGTCATCTGGATTCCTCATTCGCTGCTTCAGGAGAGGAGAGAAGGGACAGGCTGTCGGACACAAAGCTTGCCTATTTTTGCTTTCAGTTTATTTGGTGGGGGTTGGAAATATGATGTGTTTTCCAAAGCTCACAGCATAAAATAGTTCTCAGTAGTGTCACAAATAACATTGTTTCAGGTCTGTGAGGGATTTATGGATAAGAGAAAACCCCCTTGAAACCAATATCAGTAATTCTGCTGCTCCAGCTGAAGGCAACTCTCCAACAGCTGTCAGGGGCTGTGTCTTTTTTATACCCCCTCTAGCCAAAAGAAGGCAAGACCATCATAATTAGCTCCTAGTTGAGAAGCCTGCATCTAAAAAGCACAATTTCAGAGAACAAAGAGCCAGAGAGATACATTTTCAGACCTAATTAGAATTAATTCATGGCTGTAAGTAGAAGGGCTCCCACAGTCCTCGAAGTCTCTCTTGCCCTCTCCTAAAACACTAGTGTAAACATACGCATACCAATCATAGAAGGCTCAGCGTGACCCGTGTGGGCCTTGTGTAATACAAAAACAGCACCGCTTGTGAAAAATCAGTCTGATTTTCATCTTTTTGCAGCCCTGGGCTATGTCTCCTTTCTGCAGTCTCTGGTACCTGCACTTGGGTATTAAGCCTTTGGGGTTATCATGGTGTTTGTCCGTGTGGGTACTCCACTACAGCAGTGCTCACCCAAGCTTGTGGCGAGCACCCAAGTGGCTTCCCTACCTGCCCTTCCTTCCTTCTGTGCATCTGTTTGCTAATGAACAAAAGGACAATCTCAGCACTTTTTCTACTACTGCAGGAACAGAGCTTTCAGAGACACAAAGGTCTGCAAAACCCGGCAACGCTGTCTGTGGCACCCTCCTGAATATGGCTCAGGCAGAGCTAACTTCAGGCACCTCCCTGAGATGTTGCAGTCCATTTGGTTTCCTCAACAGGTCCCCAGTAACTGTTCCCCCATGAACTGGAGGACTCCTCCAGAGTCCTCAGTAGCCCTTCAGGCGGTAAGAATGCGGGCTGCAGCTTCCAGTCTTCATGTGGTCTCATAAAAGCCTTCAAAAGCTGATTTTGTTCTTTAAGACCTGAAGTTAAAGCCCCCCAGAACTCCATAAACATCTCAGTACCACGTCAACTTACAATATTTGTGTTTAATTTGCGATCACCATATCTCTTATTTGTGTTTAGTCAATCACTCACCAGTCCCAGCGCCTGCCATTACTTGAGGACTGAGTCAATGCAAGGGCACTTCAGCAAGAAAATGAACCAGACCATTCCATTATGACAGCCAGCATTTTCAAAATGCCTCCATCTTCAGTTGACCAATATAAGGTGCTTTTAAAATGAGCTTGATTCTTTTCAGAACACCTTTCTTTGGAAGACTGAAATTAGTCGCAGTTGCTTCAAGCTAAGGATCCAAAAAAGAGCAAGACAGTAATTGATTTGGATAACACATTCTCATTAGTGATGATCTTGTTATGGAGGAGGTGGCCTGCTGAATTCTGCTGTGCTGGCCTCCCTGTGTAACAAATCTTAGAATCTTCACAGTTTAATTGTGGGTGTCAGAAGCTGATGCTCCTAAGGCAGACAAATGGCTTAATTTGCAGGAGCGAGGAGTCAGTACTTGTGAGGTGCCTCATTTATGGTTCCAAATATAGCTGCACTTCCATATCTTCAGTTACCCACAACTGAAAATCTGGTGTGTTATACCTCTGGTAACATGTGCTGGGGCACATGTGAATGCCGCGTTACTGAAGTGGAGACACTCTGAGCTTCCCAAGTACCTTTAGGTTTCCTGTTGAAGGAAACTGATTTTCTATAAAAAGACTCTCCAAAGGATTTTCTGCCCACAAGAACTCACCCGGACCATTAAACTGCAGGATTAACCTTTTGCGTTTTTTTCTACATGTCTTAGAAACATCCTCCTTTCTGTGAAGTGCATCTTGTGTGTTATTACACAGTTCCCCTATGAGGGGAGGGAGAGTGTCTACTGCTGTCACAAGTGAGGCCAACTCCCTTGCCTTGGCTTCATAGCCCACTGCTGAGAGGGGATCCGGGAGCTGAAGTCTGTGCCTGCATTAAGGATTCAACTGGAACCAAAGCCAACTGTAATCCCTCTGCTCCTCTTCCCCTGCATCCAGGGCCCTTCTGCATTGCAGCTTCAGCTTGACAGCTGGAATGTCACATTTCCATCTGACCCAGAGGACCAGACCTGCCTCCTAGAACTTCCCCATCACTTACAGACATGTTTTGCCAGGAGCCCACTAAAGGTTTATGGACAGGTTGAGCCTCCAGGTGCTGCATGCTAGGTAAAAGCAATTTGGTAGGCAGACAGCTGGTTTGTTACAGGGTTGCCAAACACAGCAATGAGGCAAAATAGCACCCTTACATTCCCCTTCACAGAGCCATCACTTCTGCCTTCCCACCCCATGCCAGTGCAGGCAGTCTGCAACTTACCTCTTCGACCTGGCTTGTGCTGCTACAAATCCAGGTGCTCCTTGTGACAGGAGCCTCCCGTCGCTTTCCGGGAGACTTCCACTGATCTCCTCTCCCAAACATCCGGATTCCCTGTACAGTCTTCAGTAAATTTACACTGCTCCCATCCTGCAGGCAAATGGGTACAGGGTGTCTTGAGGAGGGCTCAGGTCGCTCTTGCTGAGCTCCAGAATTTCCTTCTCCTTTACACATGTGATTCCTGCTGCACTGCCTGCAGTCCTACCTTCAGCTGATGCTTGAAACACTGAGGAGCAGTCACAGCAGGACTTGTGCTTTTCTGTTTGGTCCCGCTGGCTCATGCTTGCTGGATTTATCTGTATCTGCAGTGGCTCGCATTTCTTACATTAACAAAGCTGAGTAAGGTTGTATAAAAGTCCAGTTTTAAAGACTTCAAAGCTATTTTTATTGAACATCTCACTGACCTAGCCCATAGCAGGGCAATCAGGTGACTACAGAGCCAACTTCTTGTTGGGCAGTGTTCTGCTGACTTTAGGTGTCTTCCTCTTGACGGCATGAAGCATGTTATCAAATGAAAACTCTTTCCATGGCTTGTAAAAGTTTCTTTAACACGTCTTTTCCCCCCTCATTTGTGCACAAATGAACGGGCTCATCACAAATGAATTGACTGATTGGGGTTAGAAGTGGAACCAGAGATACTGAAATACCATTACGATGGTGTTGGGACTGCTCTGTACCTAAGTGATACCATATGTTGGCCTGATTCTAGCAGCGTTTACAGTGTGACTACATCCGCTCAGTAGGGATCTGTCTGGAAAAACAGTCAGGGTGGAAAAGAATAGCTGAAGAAAGCCTCCCTGAGCAAATGCTGAAAGAGCTGCTAAGGGGCAATGCCAGAACCGTCATCTTTGATGACTTTGTTTCCTAACCAGCCAACCTTCAGAACTGGTTATGACCAGTAAAGGAAGAAGACTGTTCCAAAATGCACTTGGGAGATGTCTTCGCTTCTCGTTACTTGGCCTGTATGCAGTGATGATCCTCAGTCCTGGGAATGGCACCTAGCCGGAATGCCAAATACCACTTTGGCATGGCATTGCATGGCAGGGGCTGTGACCTGCAACAGGAGAGAAACTGGAAGTTGGCAGTGGCTCTGAACTTTGTTTCTAAACCCTAAGTGTCATATTAGGAAGTGCCCGTAGATTTTAATGCTTGCATGACCCTTCTTTCTGTAGGACAGTCAAAAGAAGTCCTTACACCCAGTCTGAAACCAAAGATGGCAATGACAGAACTCCCGTTAATAGCTTTGGATGTAGGCTTAGCCATCAGCTGGACACACTTTGGTCTGTTGTGAAGATAAATAAATCCCATGAACTCCTTACAGTCACACACATGAGGAGCATGGCTGATACCTCATTTATATCTCATAATTACTGCAATTATAAAATTCCTAACTTTAAACAGAACCTCTTTTACACTGTTTCCTAAACATTTCTTTTTGAAGCCCTTCATTTACTCCTATTATGAAGCTCAAAATCTCCCAGAATCTGAAAGATATTTGATCCAATCCCACAACTGTCATTCCACAAACATGTAAATAAAACAAAGATTCTGTGAATGGGGATCTCAGGCAGTTGTGGGGAGAATAAGGGATTAGTGAAAGATGACTCTGTCATTGTTCTCCTAATTGATAAAAGACAAACCACTGTTATTTTGCATAATGCTGTTACCACATAAGCCTCAAGCAACTTAACAGAAGATCCTGTGTCATCGAGAACCATTTCTGGATGCTGAAAACGTTTCTGTGAAGTTACTCCACTCCAAGTGCTTAAAAAAATAAGGCGCAAAGTGAGTGAGGTGGTATCTCTGCTTCCTCTTTTTAATTGAAAAAATGGCTTTCGGATGAATCTACCTCATTTTTCCTCTGCAAATTGCTTTTCCTGAGCTGCATTTCTTCTCTGAGCTCCTTCCCAGACGTGCCACAGCTCCACAGTGTGCTTTGATGCTACATCACTCCTGCCTGGTAAGATGCTCCTCCCCTCCCAAGCTCAAAAGAGCTGGAGAGAATATGAAAGCAGCTGTATGTGATCCCCCTCCCACAGCAGTCTTCCACTCAATGCTTGTTCATCACCTGAACTTGGCATTGGGCAGATTCGTGTTTGCAACAGTGAAAGCAGCCAAGCAAATTGAGTGAGATTACAAAGAAATCAGGATAGCTTTACAAGCATTACTGATAAATGTACACTCACATTTAGTATGAATATTAGCTCTTCTGTTGAATATTGCCTCATATTTAGAAGAAATTCAAAGGAAAAGATGCAAAAGGGAGCAGCACTCTTGTATGAGCATCATCCTAATGCAGAGGTTGATAATACTAGAGGACAAAAAGAAGGTCCTGGTGACTCAAAGGAGTCACCTGTAAATTCAAAGGGGATTAAAACATAAGATTTCAAAGCTCATCTCTGCAGGGAATCCAAGCAAATCTTAACAGAGGCCTTACTATCTTGGCCTTTCAGGAGCTCCCAAGAAAAAACAACTGCTGAGCCATAAAGCCTCTCATGGGATTGTGGTGGGATCATGTATGCAACACACTCTGAATAAGGCTGGTCCTATATGAGCTTTGACAAAATGCCACCATGCAAGCGTCAGGGGTAAAGTGCAGGTTGAGGACCAGTCCATCCCTTTGAAGTTGAAGGGGTGAATGCTGGTTCAGAGACATAGCAGCACCTGTCTCAAGTAAGGGAGAAGGAGAAACCATCTACTCAGTGAAACTGGAGTAATGAAGGGCGAGAACCACCAAAGAGCTTAGGAGAATTTACCACTCAATATATGATACCACAGCAAGTTAGACAGTGCACGGAGTGAGCTCCTGTGAAGCACGCCTCATTTCCTTCCCAGCTCTACCACATAACTGTTCATGTCCTCCCAGAGCTGCTCTAGACACCAAATTTGCCTTTTGTGTGTAACCAAGACCATGCCACACACAGTTTAGGCTGTGTTTTGGGGAAAAGCTCCAGGGAAGTTTTAGGTCCATGCACATGAGATAAAAAATGTACATCTTTGTACATAAATTATTCTCCTTTTCTCCCTTTCAAAAAGCAAGTGTGTAAGCAAACCAACCAGAGGCAAAGGCTGTGATTTTCCTTGCATTCTTCTAGCTGGGACCTCCTGTCCTTTCCCTCCTGCCATTCAGGAAAAAAGTGCTGTGCTTCTGGTTGTTTGGCAGCTGCTCAAAGGCCTGCATGAGAAGTGATGTGCTGGGGAAATCTGACTTCCAGCACTACAAGGACCTTCAAGCAACAGAAAAACAGCCAAAAGCATACAGAGAAGCTAAACAGTCCCCAGTGCTCCCCTAAAACTCCAAGGAAAGTGTTTGGTATCTTTTAAGTGGACAGCATGAGTAGTTGGGTGAAATTAAGAAAAGGAAGCTATAGCTTTTGGAACCAGGGAGCTCTTACTGAGATATGCTTTCTAATAGCACCCAGGAGAAAAGCAAAAGCTGCGTGATTTCAGAAACTTCGAGCTGGACAAGACAAAGCCCTAGTGGATGAAACAGAGTCAATCAATTAAAAAGAGTCAATAATCTTGCTTGGGGATGGGGTGAACTCTTGGCCTCATGTCATATGTCTTTTCCATTCCCCACTCCTGTGATACTGAAAAAAAGACTGACCCAGTCCAGGGATTACACAAAGAATGCACTTCAACAAAGGGAGACACATGGCCTATCTGCTCACCCTCCAGAGGCATTCAGGACCAGAAGAGGGGATGGTCTGAATAGTCAGGATTACATTCCTGGCTGTGTCGAGCAAATGCTATGTGCCATGAGAGGAAAAATAAATGCACCCTTTCATTAGAACATTTTCTCTGTGTTCTCCTGTAAGCCATGTGTCAAATGGAGGCAGTGATAGCCATTGAAGCCACTCCTGCTTAACAGCATGTCTGAGATGTTAGTTATTCCTGTGTTTGTGTGAGAACCGGCTAGTCCCAAGTGCAGCTCAGCAATTAGGTTATTAATAGTTCTATTACTGTGCATCATCTAGTTTGCTTTAAAATTCATGGTGCAGTTAGCTGAGGCTTTTTCATAGCAGGAAAAGTACAGAGATGCAGGAAGACTGAGTCAGAACAGTGTTTTGAAATGCATCGAGCAGCCATTTAATTAAAGAAGGGAGCTCTAATATTGTGTTCCAAATGATTACTTATTTATATGCTCCTCAAATAGTGCTATTCTTAAACAGATTTTGAAGAAAAGACAATTCATATTTTTACATGCAGACAGTCCTGAAGTCAAATGAGCTTCCAGCACAGTGCTGCCCTAGAGCAGTAGGAAAAGAAAAATCTCCTCGTCAGTCCTTCTGGGTCTTCTGCTGCCTCCAGGCATGACGAGTGCTGGAGATCAAGATAGGCACCTCAACTTAGACAGGCTTGCCAGCTTCTCCCCACTGTCCTTCTGCAGCAGCTCATGGCCTGATGTTGTTAGGACATGGGTTTGGAGGTGCTCAAAAGCCTGGGGAAGATTAACAGGAAGAAATCTAGGTGTTTGGGGAGGGTGAAGTGGCATTGTGCCTCCTGGTGAGAAAGAGGGTTTTGAACTTTTAAATTGTCGACTTCTGTGGGTTGAGGTGCAGGCAGGGCTTTTGTCTTACAGTGCTGAAGTGAAATTGAAGGCAAACCCTGTGCCCAATGATGAGCTACATCCTTCACTCCTCTGATATTTGCTAAATGCACCAGTGTGGAGTGTGAAGTTTATCATTTTATGCCTGTATTTCACTGGTCTGAATAACCATACAGGTTGTGGGGAAACAAAATGTTGGCTCCAACAGATGTTTGAATGGAGCTGAGGAGGGCCTGTTTGGGGAGGAATTAAAGTTTGCTGAGTTCCTAAGTACATTTGAGCCCAGCTTCAGAGACTGAAAGCTCAGTGGCTTCTCCCAGTTCTCTCCCTAACAAAGGGCTGGGCCCAAGCGCACTGAAGTCAAAGAGAAAGACTGTCATTGGCATCAAAGGATGTTGCATCAGACTCAATGAAGGACAGTCTCAGTCAGGGACCAGCAGAAATAACAGCATGTGATATATGTGACCAACTGCCATTAACCAACCACTCAGATTCCAGGCATTAAACATTGCAAAGAGCAAACTTGCGAACAATTCATGAAAATGTGCCAAAAAAATCAAAGAAAAATGTGTAAGGAAACTGCAATGTGTTTGTGGGCATTCTGTGAGCAGAAAAATATGTTGTATTTGTGGAAGAAATTAGGCCCTGAGAAGTGTTCTCTCAGCTTGGAGTGGTGGGCAGTCAAGTCAGCTAACTGAACTAAAGCTTTTCCCTTGCCAAAGGAAGCAGGTAAGTACAGAGACATGGATGAAATGAATTTGATTTTGCTTTTAAAGTGTGAGTTGCCAATTGTATCTCATTTCAATAGTTCTCATCCTTTGGATGAGCTTTTACCGCTATTGAAATTCTCATGAATGCTGACAAGCTTTGGTCTGGTGTTTATCCATATCAGACATTGCAAAGCTCATCCAGCCTCTTATCTCCTTCTGATGAGATTACTGTAATGTCCTGCCATGAGGTTTGCCAGGCTGCTTCCTCTGGCAGGGAATACCACCACTGTGAGAGCATCAGGCACAGGAGGAAATCCAGTGCATTTTATTTGGACCACATCATGCCTTTCCCTGGCTATGAACAAAAAGGTTAACAAAAAATGGGAATACCTGCAGCTAGGACCCAGATCAATTAGGAAATGGGGTAACAACAAGAGCAGGTATCTCTCTAATATGGTGAGCAATAGCTGTGTAGAGGCAGCATGGTAAAGTCAGGAGGGTCCAGCTCAAAGCTTTCACTCACATTTGATCCTCTCTAGACCAGCACCTTAGGGCTGCTTGGGGAGTGGTCTGTGCCTCAATTATGGTCTGTCTCAGGGAATCAGAAGTACTTATTTAACTCTTTCCTGGGAGGATCTGCACTTGGTGACAAGGAACAGGGTGGAGGTCAGACTGTCCACACTTACAGCACAGGATGGTGGCTTCTGATGGTGGTTAAAAAGAGCCTGTCAGGAGCCTGTGAAGTACCTATGGTTATCCAGGGGCAGGCAGCCCACACCTCCAATCAGCAACGAAAAATGAGAGACAAAGGAACAAAGGGGGTCTGGCACATAAACAAGCCATTTCTGGAGAAAGCCACAGAGGTTTTTCAGATAAGGGATCAGACCCTTAGAGACAGGGAGCACTGAGAAAGACAGGACACTAGGATAAACCTCTTGTTTGTCTGTGCATGCTGGCAACCACCACAGCTGCTTAGTTGCAGGCTTGGGTATGAGGGTTACAGCTGTATTCATTAAAAAATAGGGTTTAGTTTCGCTTCTAAGGTAGGGCAGCAACAAGAGCCACGCAGCTCCAGGGACTGTCCCACTGCTGACCGAGCTGCTGAAAGCTCCAGCTCTCCTTAACGATGGTGGTTATAAATCAGATGGCTACAAATCAGGTGGTCATAAACGCTCTCAAATGCCAACCAATTCCCAATCCCAAAAAGCAAGTGCCACTTTCCATCCAAACATCACAAAGCACTCTACAAACCTTCACAGACACTCTCTCATAAAGACTGTTTTATGTCCAGACACCGAAACAGGCTGGATGACTTCTTCAAGGTCACACAGGAAACCAGCGTGGCAGAGGCTGCAGGTTGCTTCAATCCCCAAAGGTAACATATCTCCTCGCTTCCCCAGACAGTTCCTCTCATTGAGTATCAGTCTTTGGCCCTCTTTGCCTTCCAGTTGTTCAACGGACTGCTGCTGCTCTGTCCATGATCAAAATCGTGTTTAATATGGTTCTCTTGCTACTGGTATTGTTTATAACTGCTCTTACCTTTGACCAGACTTGAGGGTTCTTTTAGTGTGTTCGGTCCTCAATTTTGGTCAAAGTGCTGTGGGTGCTTTTGTGCAGCAGGTGCAGCTCAAAATTAATTGTCTGCCTTGAAATTATACTCTCATCTAGTGATTTTCAGGTGCATCAATTGTTCCATTAGGGCTCTCACTTCCCACATGCTTCTGGTGAGCACCACATTTTACTTCTCTCACAGCCACTGTTTCTTCACTCTGCTCCCCATAACACAAACTCTTTTCTGATTGCCAAGTCTGCAAACCAATACTTCACCCTTTCTGTCTGTCACAGACAAAAGTCTACTTACTGAGTGTGGCTCTGAGGCTCATTGAAGTTCACAGCATAGCTTGTTTAAATGTGTGTGGGGGGGTTAAGTTACCATGTCAAATGTGCTTGGCATGCAGTGCTGGCTTGCTGCAGTGGTGGGTGTCTGCAAGCTCTGCCATGCTTCTGCTGATGGCAGGCAGCAAAGTGCTTCGAGAGCCCTTTGGAAGAAAATGGCTTGGCCCGATTGCAGTGCTGGGGATTTTCACATCTCTGTCAAGCCTGGGGATGGTCTCTGCCCTGCAAGGCCAGCACCTCTTCCCCGCCTCTCTGGAGATGCAGCAGAGAAATAGAAAGAGAGCAGGCCAGTCTGGACTGTGACCCCACTGAGGACCTTTCTACACAAGTCAGAACTGCTGCAGCAAGCACTTGGCCTGAGACCTTGGCTTGGCACCATTACAGGAGTGGATTTACTGGTGGGGATTAAGTGGGCCTTTGCCATTCCTCTCCATTAACACCATCCAGCACATGGGTGGTATCACAAGATGACACAGGAAGCTCTGCAATTCCCCTCTTTGCAGCAGTATCCATATTTGGCACCCTGCTTATGTACACCTCCAGAGCCACGCTGGCCACTCACTCATGGATTTAAGCTCTTTGATCCAGTCTGAATGAGAATGGTGTAAACAGATAGGAAAAAATGCATACCTGTGGAATCACTGTGTCATAGAATGGTTTGTAGAAAGGACCTTAAAGCTCACCCAGTTCCAACCCCCCTGCCATGGGCAGGGACAGCTTCCTCTAGACCAGGTTGCTCAAAGCCACAGCCAACCTGGCCTTGAATGCTGGCAGAAATATTGTCCCAAACCACCTCTAAACATGACAGAGGTTGGGTGAGTCTGCCCTGCAAGGACTGTCCTGTGAATCATGATCTCCCACTTTTCAGCTAATGTACTGTATGATGTTGTCTCAAATTCTCTCCTTCACAACCCCGAGCTTTCAGTGCAGCAGGAAATGCTTTTGGTCTTGCACTGGCAATAAATCTGCCTTGTACTCTTGCTTCCAGCTCCTGGGAACTATCCAAGTTATTCTTCAAAAGGCACATCATAATACATTTGGTGGTCTTCAAGTCTTGGCTTTGCTTTGCTCTGTGGTTTGCACTACAGGGAAGCCAAAAGCAGAGGGGAAAGGTGGGTTATTTCTAATAATTATACAACTTAAAATCAGACCCAAAAGGTAAAGAATAACATACATAAGAATGGCATAAACTAGTGTCTCTGTCCCTTTATTTGCTTGCACAGTTCCGGAGCCATTTGGCTTCTTGTGTCCTGAGCTTATGCATGTACCTAACATTGCCTTGGTGAAGTCTCCCTCGGCTTCTGTGTTTGTCTTGTAGTACACCAGCACGCTGGTTCCTTCTGAATCCTTTTGCCTCTCTTTACAGAGAAATACAAAACAACAATTTTTCCCTTGTGCCTTCATGGTGCAAAGGGAAGGCTGTTTCCCACTTCTCCTTGAAATCCATTAAAGTAACTTCAAACAACGAGCAGACCTTTTACTGACGATAATTTGTACTCACTTAAGTTTTTAGCATTTGTGTCCTCAAAGGCTGAGAAAGAGTCCATTTCCCAGGGCACCAAACCAGTGCACCTGGGACAGGATGGTGGGAGGTAGCCATGGAGGTGAGCAGGACTTGTCCGAGGTTTCTCATTTCTTTTTTCAGGGATTTAGTTGGGTTTTGTCTAAGTGTTCATTTACCATCTGCCTGATCTTTCTGATACACTTTTTACCTCTAAAAGCTCTGCTGTGCTTCTCACTGTCATTACTAAGAGTTGTTGCTACCTTGTTAGCTTCTGCCCCTGGCTGAGGTGTCTTCCAGGGGTCTCCCTGAGGCTTTCTTTTGCCTTTAGCAAGGTTAAAGATGGGCAGAAAGTTCTGTATTCAATGGCTTCAAGAAGTTGACATGCAATCCCCTAGTTGCAAATGAAGTGTTCTTAATTTTCCTTTGCTGAGAGAGGGTATCTTCCATCTTCAGACACTGCCCACTGCCAAAGGTAGATTATCTAGTTAGCAGTGCCTTTACCATTTTATTCCTGCTTTTGCTTTGTTCTGCTTTGCTTTACCTAAGGGAAAAGGGCTCATTAGCTTTGAAAGATCTCAAACAAGACAGGTTTCACTTGCTGGGAGCAGGTTAAAAGCTGAGCAAATCTCCAGGCCTTTGCTTGGATGCAGCTCATGCAGGTGGGCTCCCTCAACAGTGCTGGCATCTTTGGCTTATCAAGGAACCATGAAAAAAAGAGAAATCATTCCGTTTCAGTCACAAAGAGCAGCAAATATTGCAAGTCAAAGCCCCTAATGCTGTTGTGGAGTGCAGACATCTCCTCCTTCACAACCAACCCTTCCTCTCAAGATGTCATCTGTGTAGGTGAGCTTGCAACTGAGAGGTCTGTGACCCTGCTCAGCAGCAGCACCTTTAGATGGCTGTAACTGTGATGACTAGGAATGACTTCTGGTTTCTAGCTCTGCGAATGCAGAATCTGGTCTGCAGAAGGTATGGGAGCTGCTTCTCCCTCCCCCTTCTTTTCGGAAAGAAACCTCCCTCAGAACAAATTGGTCTGAGTTCTGGGAAGGGTTTTTGTAGGGTTTATTAAATCCAGAGGCTTTTGGAATTTTTTTTGTCATTACAGGCCACAAAGTTACATTTTCTTCACATTACTGAATCAAGTAAGAAATCTAAAGGCGGCAACTACTGTGCAAACACTGCAGCTAATGGCACACATGCAGACAAGCTCTTTCTGGTAAAGGTGAGCATGGGGAAACAAAAGGAAGAGAAAAACTAAAATAATGAAATAATGCCAGCAAAAAACAAATATGAGAAGAAGAGCTTCTTCCTTTTTGTTAGGTTTTGGTGCTAAGTTTCTCCTTGTTACGTGCTAAGGTAACCACACCATATGAAGCATATCCATTGTACACATAGCATGCATGTATATAAAGTACATACCCTTGAATTGTGCATGCATTTATTTTAGTAACATTCCTGTTTCATGGTTGTAACATTCATGTTTCATGTCATAATGTAGTGGTGGGAAGCCGGGTTTGATGAGACTAAGGCTTGAACTTACTCAGCTGGCATGAGAAGTCAGAGAGGATGGGTTTCCCGTGCTCTGGGCTAGTTTAATTTCTCTGCTTTCTGTTGCAGACCTGGGAGATCTCTAGCCCTGTGCAAGCTCCTAGTGTCTTTGGAGGAGAGGCCAGATGGACAAAAAGCAAGTAGGCATTCGCAAGCCTCAGGTGTAGTCTCGGGCTCTGCCGCAAGCTTGCCTTGAGTCTTCGGATGAGGCTCTTCACTTTCTAGCTTAGTGTTTTTCATCTGCTGAAACACGTAAGGCAGCTTACCTGTTTTACTGAAGTGGGGAAAATTGACCAGTTCCAATTTTAAGTGGAATTTGGAACAGTTGATGCTTAACATTGTTAAAAAGCTAAGAAAGATGAACATTGAGATAGAAATCACATAAACTGTAGCCAGCTGTTTGTATTATTATTGGTTTCATTTTGCGTTTCTAGAGTAATTTATTCTAGGAGGTCTTGGAATAGAAACAGCAAACCTTTGTGTGGTTCTGTCCTAGGAGATGGTAGACCAGAGATCCTGTATCTGGGTGCACAATACAATTATGTGTATAGATTGCATAGTTTTACCTCTCCTTGTACCGTTGCCCGGCTCACGTCTCTAGACCATCAGTGTTACAACTGAATTGCTGATGTTATTGCCATTGTGTAGAGCCAATTGCCTGCCATCATCCTGTCACACACTTATACCTAGTTCTCCTAATGATATTTATATTAAGCCAATTTGTATTACACAGTGAGTGCCCGGTGGAGAAGGTACCCACAGGAGGCTTGTGTGCTGTTTTCCCTCACTGGTATTTACCTGATCTTCTAACAGGCATTACCTCTCCCAATAAACTTTTCCCCATTTACTTCCCTAGACCACCAAAGCTGCAAGAACACAGATACTTCAAGAACAACCCCTGTTTTTCAGGAATTACTTTGCTGTCCTCTCTGTGGGAGACAGGATAAGTGTCTAACACTCAGCCCTCCAGACACCCCAGGCAGTGCATTTTGGTTCTATTTGATCTCAGACCAGTCTCTGTCCAGGTATGTTTTCATTTCTATTTATTTTAGTTCTAGTTGTGTTTGCTTCTCCATCTCTGTTTAGATCTTCTCTGTGAAACATGCAATTTGCTCAGCTTCTGGAGGTGCCATTCTTTCCACCATCTTCCAGTAATGGACCCAATTCTAATTAGGAATTTTGCTTATGCGAGTTAGTTGACCTTTACATCAGACGAATTACACTGGTGGAAAACTAAGCTGATGACAGCTCTTCCAAATCCTGTTATGTTTCTGTTGCTGGAATTCAGCTTTCTGACTTATTTTTCATATATAATTTCATCTTTTAGATCCACATAGTGCTCTGCTAGCTGGGTGCTTTGGGAGTATTAGGAAATGGTTTTGCACACAACTCAAAAATAGATGTAAGCTGTTTCAAGTCATCTGAAGGGGTTGGGAAGGAATAGATATCATAGCCACTACATTTACCTGACAGAGAAAAAAGGGTGGATGTTAATATCTGGTGCCTAACACGGAAGGGCAAAGGAGGTATTAATCCCCTCTTTCTCCTTTGTCCCCCATTAAATCTATGCCAGGCTATGCTACAAACTTGCATTCAGAGATACATTTCTGCCAGGTGAACCTACAAAATCCTTTATAGAGCAAACGTGATGAATCACTGTTCCCTCGTTGCTGTTGTTAAGGAGCTGAACACGTTCCTCTTCTTCTGCCCTGTCCCTCTGCAGAGGGGTCAGTCAAGGTGCCTGCTGAAATGCACTGCCCATCAAAGTGGCTGTAAGGAGTTTGATGGCCAAAGACATCTGGACGTGATGTCCTCGTGTGCTGCAGGCTGCAGCATGGGTCAACCAACCCAGGGAGAAGGTTCAGCCGTTTATTTTTCTTTTGACCTATTTTCTGAGTGACATTTTATGCTTCCCCTTATTGTTCTCTACCAAGTCAGCACCACGACAGCCTCTGGGCAATGTGCTTTCGTATCCCAAGGGCCAGCACAAGCCCACTGATGCTGGACACCCTGCCCGATCCCACTGCACTTCACTGATTTCAATAGCAATCAGATTAAATCCTCCTGTTTGCAAATCCTCTTTCCAGAAGGCAGCCTGCACTGCACAGCAGGGGTAGAGAATACCCTGCAAAGTCCAGTCACTTAAGCCAGAGATGTACCCTTTATTTTTTTCAGTGGCTTTGATTTTTAGCTCTGTAGAATTTTCCAGGCTTTGGCTCCCAACCTTCACTGAAGCCATTATGTGACTTTGAAGAAAAAACAATTCATTTTTCACCACTTCTCCAGCTCTGCCAGCTGCTCATGGCTTTATAGAGAGCCTTGCAGTATTTGGTGTCTTGCCTAAAGTTGCATGCGATTAATCAAAGCAGCTCAGTCTTCACTGAAAAATAAATCCCCAGCTCCATCCGTGAGCCCAAAGCTTTGGGATGGCCACAACATGCACATGGTGCCCTGTCTGCACCTCTCACCAGCTCCATCCCTGCAAGGTGTAGCCCGCCAACATGACCCGAGCCATGGACATGGCCTGAGCAATAGTGCTACACAACAATTTTCATTGTAGCTGTCTGCAGGGCTCCTGTGGATTAACACAATGCGACATTTACCAGCACAATGCGACATTTACTGGAGGGGCAGTGGGGTGTTAGTCGTCCCCCCTCCATGCATGTTAGCTCCAGCTGGCATGGCACGTGCTCCTGTATCACAAAACATGGTCTTGTAGCTGCACATCCCCCCATTCAGATCGGGGCCATCGCTGGAATAACAAATAAATAAATAAATGAAAAGTTCAGCAAAGGAAAGATAAAGCCTTTCGAAAGGAAGTAAATTGTTTGAATGAGAGTACTTGAAGGAAATGATTTTATCGCTCTGAAATTTTATCCGTCCTTTAAAAAACAAACAACCTCGGTAACTACTTTTTCAGGCTACGTTTTGCTGGCAGTTTTTATCTGCAGAAAGGATTAGCTTATCCGTGGATGGAACGTGCTGCGCACACCCTGTTCCCATGTAGATTCATGCAGCCGGGAGCTGTGTTTCCAGCTCAGCTCTAGGGCATTTTTCTGTAGCTTAACTCAGATGACTGCAAAGACCATTAGAATATTTTATAGCTGGAATTTGCAGGAACGCACTGTACCCAGAAGGAAAATGATCATTGATAGGGGAAGTGCAAGATCTGTGATCCCTGTAATTATGCAGATGATCCTCTCCAGAGGTCTGTGGTATGTGAGCAGGTCCACAGTGATGGTTTTTGGCTGCAGCACTTTAATAGTCCACTAAAATCCAGCTGTTCATGCTCTCAAATCCACTTGGCTGCAGCCCTGACTGGCACATAAGCATGAATGGTTTTGTCACTCACTGGGGACATGCAAAACATCCAAAAGGCACTCTGAAGTGGTGGTTTCTCTGGGTAGTTTGTGTTGCTGCTCTTTAGAGCCCCAGCAGAAGCTTGTACCTTGCAGCTCACTGGTGGTGGAGACATCAGGCACATGGAGATGACTGATTTTTGGAGGGAGATGCCACCATCACCACCACAGGTTGGTAGTATGCAGGGCAGTCTCTTCCTCCAAAAATCTTCAGTCAAAACCTGGCACAAGGAAGGATCCCTTGACATAAATACCTAGGTATAAAGAAAACTTTCTCTTCCCATGGTAATGTTTCTGCTCAACATGCAACCTGGTGCAAGAGCTGCACATTTCCCAGGATGAAACCAAACTCATTCATGTGCTAAGACCTTGGAAGGCTGCACACAAGAAAATCACCTGGTGGTATTTACATTACAACCTCCTGAAGGGCATTGCAGAAATCAAAAGAATTGGGAAAAGAAAGAGGTTCTCCGCAAGGGTTTGAGAGCTGTAGCACTGATTGGCAAAGCAGATGGTGCAAAAATGTCTAAGCTTTACTGCTGGTTCCCTGCCTTGCCAGGTGACATCCGTTCTCCTCCCAGAAACACTCTATTCCCATAAAACTGTGTCCTCACAGGAGAAGCCAAACCATCTTAAGGTTAGAGGGCTGCAAACTTCTGGTGACCCCAGGGTGGCTTTTTGGTGGGGAATATGATCCCTGTTGATCTTGTGGAAACTATAGCTGTTCCTACTTCTGGTGGTTTATCAGGGAGCTGAAAGAAATATCCAGTTGGGTGATGCCTCTGCATTCAGTACCTGAATCCTGCCATTCCCCACTCCTCCCAGATCAGGACCTGGTTGTGCTGTACCCATCTGTATCAAGATGCAGCTCCTTCCTTGTAAAACTTACTCCTCTGGTGGGCAGGACATGTTGGGAATAAGGAAATGTTGTTCCAGTGTTCCTGATAAGGACCCAGCGGAAGCGTAGAAAAAAGTGCTTTTTGCACAAAGCCATAAAGGACAACTGTTTCAAATCTGGGAAACAAGCCTGAACCTCTTGACTCTTAGTGCTCTCTCCTTTTTGGCAGTAACCTAACACACTTCTCTGGACTCAGGGAGCTGCGACTGCCCATCTCCAGGGCAGAAGACGCAGCCAGGCTGACGCAGAAGGAAACTTTGGTGGCTGCTTCCTGGAATTGCTCATCAGGCTTTTTTCATATGACTTAATGCATCTGGCTGCAGCACGGAAACTGCAATGGCCACAGGCCTGCAGTTTTGGTAGGGAAAATAGCCTGGACTTTAGCTTTTGTTAATATTTCTACCCCAAAAGCTGTGCACCCGAACCCTGCGTTATTCCCAGGGCAGGTTGTCTGGGCCTGATGTGAATTCACATGTGCACCTCACTCCACAAAAAAAGGCTGTAGGGGGTGAAAATGAGAATTTCAACAGCCAGACACAGAGAAGTACTGGTGTGGCACATCAAGTACTGCTTGTTTACCGTCAGGTAACATTAAAGGGAGCCAGAAAGTAGAGGACAGAGCTCTTCAGCAGTGGCTAATCCCAGTGTAAGAACCAGATAGATCCATTCCCAGATGCCATTACAAAATTGCAACAGGCAGCTTCAAGTCAAGAATGAAGGCTGCTGTGCAAAAGCGTGGTTGGAAGACAGATTGCTAAAGGGCTAGGTGAATGTGTGGAGCAGAAACCAGGATTTATATGCAGGACACAGCCGCTGTGTGTGTTTTGTCTTCCAACAGTCCATTTATATAGGGAAAGGCTTAGCTGAACTAAACCTGGTGTTGGAAGCCTACGGGATGAAGAGCTGCCCATCCGGGAGTGCCCCAGAGAGACGTAATCCTATGGAAATGCATTTAATGGGGAGGAAAGATTTTCTTGTATCTGTGGGAAGGTGAGGTGGGTCTGCAAAGAAACCACAGGCAAACCACAAAGCAGGGGAAGCTGCAATGGCACAAGGAAGCCTGAGTGAACCGGTGGCACCACGTTTCCTTGCTCAACAGCAAAAGTGTGGGGCTGGGAAGAGGAATGGGGTAGTGCCTGGGGTAGCTGGAAAGCAGTGTGGGAAGGGGGTCTCCTCATAGGAGGGAGAGGAGGGTTGTCAGTGGTTACCACTGGCTTTTGAGAAAGAGGGGCAGGTCAGAAAAAGCGGCTTCACTCCCCTCGCCTGCTTGCCAGCTTTAACTGGAAGAGAGGGCTGGCTGCTAATAAATGTTTCACGTTTGTGAATCAGCTTTTCTGGCTGCTCTAAACTCCTCTCTAAGCCCAGTGATGGCTGGTGATCCGCCCTTCTAGCTGTCTTGGTTGGGGGTCAGGGTATTTGGGATATCCCAGGGGAAGCACGGCTCCTGCCAGGGAGAGGCTGAGGCGCTGACGGAGCATCTGCTTGCACCCCTGGGGATCCTGGCTCAGCAAGACTTCAGCCTCAGGACCTGGGCTCACTCACAAGGACACTGCCCTGATGGATCAGCAGCCCCTCACCAACACAGGGCTCTACTTCAGTTGCGCTGCAGGTCACAGTGCTCAAAGCATTGAAATGTATGTGTATATGTATGTATATATGCATGAACATGTAAGAAGTCAAACAAAGCATTATAAACCTACAGTGAAAAAATAACAATCTGGCTTCTTTGATTAAACATTTTGATTTACTGGGATAAACAATAGATTTATTACTCTGTGCTACGTAACTGTTATTGGAGAACACATCTGGTCTCTGAGTAGTAATGCACTTTTTGTAGCGCCAAAGCATTCTAAAATGTGAGGGAGAAACAACAGTCAAAATGAATCTATATATTAAAAAAAGAAAAAAAAAAAAACTAGCCAGAAAGGTCAAATAAATTTTGAGTTATATATACTTAAAGAGGCTGTGGGAGAGCATGGACCTTTAATATTTTTGTGGCCAATCTATGACATTTATAGCTCTTCTCCTGCCTGGCCACTGGAGGCTTCTCCGTTTCTCTTGAGCAGTGGCAGCTGCTGTGACACAATGCCAAAAGGATTCACTCTTTTTCCCTAAGTTCAGATACAGGGCTGCAGCCATTTGAGATTCAGGCCATGCTGGAGATCACATGGAAAAGTAATGAATTCTGCTAAGTACATGGATAAATGCAGGGAGCAGAATGTTTTTCTCCAGCCTAGTGAACCTGGAGGGAGGCACAGCTCCTCCTCCTCAGCCCTTACTGCTGGATGTCAAGCCAAGGGTTCAGAAATGTTGTCTAAGAAATGCTGTCTCATGGCTGTCAGGAATTATCACACTCACAAAATGGGGCAAAATACCCAAACGAACTCACAACAAAGTTAAGGAGATTAGAGGGACTGAGCAGTGAGACCTCGCTTGGGTCTCTTTCAATTCTTTCAAGAGGCATAAAAAGGGCCTTTAGAAAATGTGTGTGTGTGGGGGGGGTTATCCCCTGCTTGTTTTGCTGCATTAGTAATTCAGATTGCCCTTGTTTTCCCAGGAAGACTCAACTGATGAAGGACTTCCAGCAGACCAGGAGCACTGCAACTACCCGCAGCCTCCTTCCTCTGGCCACCAATGGCCATGGCCCGCAGCTCACTGCTCTCCCAGTCATCCTTGCGAATGGACAACACTGAAAGGCCATGTTTTCAATGGTGACCAGCTCTTAGCATCGCTCAACCTGCAATACCCTAAAAGAAGGTGAGAAAGGCAGGGCTGGGCAGGGCCTGGAGCAACCTGGTCTAGCGGAAGGTGTCCCTGCCCATGGCAGGGGACTGAAACTGGATGAGCTGTAAGGTCCCTCCCAACCCAAACCATTCTGTGATTCTGTGATTTCTGAATGCAATGAGGACAGACACTGTGAAAGAAGCTGAGTTGTCTGGAGATCTCCAATGTGGCAGACACAAATGACGGCTTTCCACACAAACAACCTAAATAAAGCTCAGACTGGGTGCAGAATTCACCTTTCTCTTTGTAAAAAATTACTTATAAAGCACTATTAGCCTGAGAGAAACATGAGACCTCCTAGAGCTGTAGGACTAGGTATGTGCAAGCGGCATTTATGGGAAGAGATTGATTAATGTTCAAAGCCAGGTAGGACATAGCCTTGGGTGACATGGTTTAGTGTGAGGTGTCCCTGCCCATGGCAGGGGGGCTGGAACTGCATGATCCTAAGGTCCTTTCCAACCCAAACCATTCTATGATTCTGTGATTAATGGACACTGTGAGAAGAGGTTTGTGTCATCTTTAGAAACATACACTCACGTGTGCAGATATCTCACACAGCAGACAACCACATCGCAGAGGAAGAAAGCATCTGTTAAAACTGGTTTTCTCTTACATGAACTGGGCTTTTCAAGCTGCTACACTCGTGGCTGTGTGCTACCAAGCGGTATTGTCACATCCAAGCATGCAAGAAAGCATGAGTCACGTCCCTTTGAAATCAGGAAATGAGCTTTAAAAAGTACCCATTTTCTACAGAAAAGACCCAGAACACCCTGTTGATATATTTTATTTTTCTCTTTGTATATATGGGGGTCACAGCTTTGGAAAGAAAGTTAAAATTTTTACCGAACAATCTGAGGTAGTATTTTAATGTAATCCTCTGATTCCAAATGACGATGCCTTATGGGATCCATTAAGTGACACTTGCACTTAATTTGTGAGTCTTAGTGCCTGGAAACTGAATCCATGATTGTCTTGCAAAAATGCAAACAAATCACAAAGGTCCACAGCAACAAAAGAACTTAATAAGGAAAAGATGTTAAGAATACAACTGCTGTATTCTTGTCTTGCACTGCTTCTTGAACCAGCCTCCATCACCTTCTAGTTTCTTCTAATGAAACTCAAAAGCTAAGGGGCACTTTTTTCCCTCTTCCTGAAGTCCTCCTTTTCTATGTAAAGGAAGTTAACAAAACAACAACATCAATAACATTCATGGCAGAAGAAAACCTTCTTTCCTTGCTGCACAAGGCCTGGGTTTGGGCTCTGCCTACCAGATCTCTTGGTGGCGTGGTAGAGGTGGCATCTCACGGGGAAGGTGCTGTCACCCCGACTTCTCCAGCTCAGCTGCCTCCCTTAAGGGCTCTGGGGACAGCAGTCCTGGAGGGTGCCCAGCGATGCTCTGGGGGGCCATGACCAGAGCAGAGCTGAGAGGTTTTCATGGGTCCCTTCATGCTTCACTCTCACAGAGGTGTCAAACACAGGCAATGAAGTTTTTATCTCTAGATGAGCAAGTGGGCCTTTCTGGGCATTCTTGTGCAGGTGCATCAGTTCAAGAAAACCGACACATGTCTGCCTGATTCTAGCAGATGACTGATGTTAAGAAGCATGATTGTTTAGCGTCCAGTGTGTTTGGGCTTATCACTCATTTTCTTTGGAATGATATACGTGTATTTTCAGCTATGGCAAAAGTTTGGATGGAGAAATACGTTGACATACTTTAAAATATGTAAAATAAAGGAGAAATAAATGCTGAGCCCTTTCTGAGTCAAACAGAGCTGTGTTCTCCCTGGTGCTGCATTCAGCATGGTCAAACTGCTCCCCAAAACCTGAAAAAACCCAAATGAAATCAGAATACGTGGAAACCTCCAAATGGAAAAGCAAGGACTGATCCTGAAAATTTTATGGACAAGATTACTTAACTTGGACAATGAGAAAAGCCCACAGGAGCCGAGGGCATCCCATAGGAGTCCCACGTGAAGCCCAGGGTGCAGCTTGATGGCACTTTGCTCCCTGCTTTGTCAGCAGCACGGGGATCGGACGAGCCACTGAGCCAGACCAGCAGAAGACACCTACCCATTACTTGAAGGGATGTTTCTTGCTGGTGGAAGGGCTGCAGGTGCACATTGTGGGCCCAGGAATGAATGGGCGCTTGCCCATGGATGAGATGGGAGCATGGGCATGGAGGGTGTAGCAGGACAGTGGCAGCCCTGGCTCAAACTGATGAAAGTTGCACCCATGAAGAGCAAAAAGCATGATGCTGGAGCTGTATCCTCACCTCATGTAATGGGTTGCCCCTGGCATTGCACTAAATACATTAAGTGATGATGAATATACATGTCTTAAGATTAAATCTACTTCCTAATAGAACTTTTCACTGACAGCCTTTTCTTCTAGTGCCTTTGAACTCCATGTAGCTGAACAACTGCCTCTGGGTGGAACAGCTTCCCAAGTCAAAATAGCATCATCAGAAGATTGAAGAAAACTTGCAGTGCTCAGAAAATAGTTTTTGTGGATAAACCAACAGAACCAGTTTCCATAAAGCTCCTTCAGATTTAGGTCTTGATCAGGGAGTTTGGTTTAAAACAGATGAATTTTCTCCCTGGGAATCCTGTTACAGGTTGTGGGACTACATGTAGGGGAAAATACCCACAGTACAGGACTATCCCCTTTTTCTTGATGGTACAAAGGCTCCTGAAATCTATTCCCATGCTAGATGGAGACTTCAGAAGAGTTGAGCTCTAGCTGCAGGTGCTCAAACCATACTTTTTTTCCAAGCTCACTTTGTCTCAATGGCAAAATAAATGCTGTTGCAATCTTTAGGCATGAATTGGCAGCTTCGTAATGTGGCATTACAGGGGTATTTCCCCACCCAAAAATCTGAAAGCATGGTGAGGCATCTGAAGCATCTGAACACATCTTTCCAATGTAAGCTTGCGGTGCAGTATCACCAAAGCAAGCCTGGTCATACAGACTGCAGCCCTCTTATCCCCTCCCTTCTCTCTAGCCCCAGGTATGTCC
This sequence comes from Psilopsiagon aymara, assembly GCA_024733675.1. Lineage (NCBI taxonomy): Eukaryota > Metazoa > Chordata > Aves > Psittaciformes > Psittacidae > Psilopsiagon > Psilopsiagon aymara. The sequence goes on along the minus strand of JANRGW010031987.1, from coordinate 6,937 downwards.
AGGAGCTAGTGGTGGTTTCTTGGAGAAACCATGGTAGCAGCCTGGGTCTTCTTTCCAGTAGAGGGCCCTGATTGATGAAGGTATGGTGAAGGGCTGTGAGGACAACCCCAGCATGGTCCCAGTGACGCAGGGCGGCTGCACAAACCTCTTGCCCAGGACATGATGTAAAGCAGGAGGAATTGCATCGGGGCCAACAGAATGTGAAAAGGCTGGAATGCATGGATGCAGCCCCGCTGTGCATCCATGACACCAGGCACATCTATGCTGGCTGGTCCATCTCTGCATGCAGGGGAGGATGTATTGCTGCAATCACCTCTAAGGATTTGGCTATAAAGTCTGGGGAAATCATCACACCAAGCAACCCCTTTACCATCTCTCTTGTCCATCTGGCTTTCAGTTTCCCCTCTGGAGCAGAGCAAGATGAAGGGGACAGTCTCACAGCTCTTCCCAGGCCATTTTGGGGAGCACCAGCTGCATCCAGCTGGATCTGCTGACTGAGGATGAATCCTATAGGCTTTCTGCAGTGCTTCCTTGGGCACATATTCTACTGGAGACAGCAGCAGCTTTGCTGCAGAAAGCTGGAAGCAAGGACAACAAAACAGGATCTTCTCAGAGGCAGTAAGACTTTAAAAAGGGTGATAAAAAGGAGAATGGTGGGGGGTGAACAGCAGGAAGATGAGCGGCTGAGTCAGGCACGGTTTCTGACCACACCTCTGCCTGCAAACTGGGAAACACAAAGAAAATCATTCCTGTGCTATAGAAATACCCAATTATCATCTGCCATCTCGCGTGCCTCCAAAGAGAAACTCCTGCAGAGACCTCTGAAGCTCTTTTAATACAGAAAGTAAGAAAACACTCTGTCAGACTGAACCAATATGCAGAATGTGATCATATAAATCCCATGTCTTGGAGCACAGCCCAGGCATTTCTGACTTTGTTGTTTTTCTTCCAGTTTAGCAATTCAGCAGAATCATGTCTGCAGTCCGAGATCTATCGGTTTTGGTAGTGATGGTCCTTGAACTAATCACTTACACAAATAAGCATTTAAAATCCTAGAGGGGGACTAAGGTGGCTGCAAAAAAAGAATTACGATTAACTTCCAGCAATGTATTTGGGGTTTAGGAATTATCATCATTTTTTGGATTCACATAGGCTTCATTGTTAGAGAGGATAAAACCTACTAAGCCCTCAGTTCCTGACGCATCTCTTTGGAGCAAGGAGAGAGCAACAGCAATTAACGGGGAGGTCTCCAGCAGTGCCAATGGGCAGGGGGTTGTCTGTGTGTTTTTATCTTTCAGCCCCTAAGAGAGTGGAATCGCTGAGGAAGGCAGTGCACAGCCCTGCAGAGGTAATTATTGGTAATGGAAACAGAACAGCACCATCACCACTTCAGTAAAACTATCCCGTTCAGGACAAGTGGCTCTGGGCTCGTTATCGACCTTCCAGAAACCCTTGATGGCATTCTTTGGAAGGGGACTGATGTCATTCCCACAGGACTGCCACTGTCATTGCCACTGGGAAGAGTCGCAACGGGGATTTAGGTGCAGATGAACTGAGCCAAAAAATACTTTTTGTGGTACAGACCTTTATTTTTCTCCCTTGGAATTTCTTTTACATGAAGCATCTCCAGCGAAAAGAAGAGGTAGAACAAACATTTAGAACTGTTTATTGAATAAAAAGAGATTTTAAAGGCTATATTATTGTTCCAGGACACAATGGTCATTACTGTTTTTGTTAGTAAGTACCCGTGTGATTTAAAGCTGCTGACAGCACCAGACGCTCACAATGAAATCATCTCTCCCTCTCCTCCCTGCAGTTCAGGCAGACACTCATTTGTATGTATGGGTTCAGCCTGTCTGCTGCTGCTGGCCAAAGAGACAGATACTAATGGCATATGTTAATTACAACCCAACAACTTCCTTTCATTCGGGTGTTTATTAACATTCTCACTTCTGCCCATGGAGGAGGCAGCTGGCAGAAGATGCCAAGGCTGACAGGGGGTCACATGCGATCTTCAATCTGGGACCACGATGTGCACCAGACTATGCCTGTCAGTCGGCCAGTCAATCTAGCATCCCAGCAGAGACTATTCGCTCTCTCTGCTTATAAGGATGCAGAGAGGTTGGAAAGGAGATGGGAGCTCAGGAGTAAATTCCCAGCTGGGGATGCCAGTCTCTTGACTGCTCCAGGTGTAGCCCTGCTCTGAACCTGGGACTTCCCTGGGAACACTGTTGTGTAACAGGCCGGAGCAGCTGGAAAACAGCTCAATATGAAATTTAGCGGGATTGTAAAGAATCTGGTGCAACTGGTGAATGCAGCCAGACAGGTTTTGCTGGGAATAAGAGGAATTGTTATCTCATGCAGAGCCAGGATCTATCTATCTTCCTCTCCAATTCCTGAGAGTAATCGGAGACAAATATTTCAAAGGCAAATGCAAGAAACATTTAAAAGGACAATTAGTGAGGAGCATTTCAGGTGTCTTTCCCTTATCTTTCCCTTCACAACTGGCTTGTGACATTGGAAAAATGAGATTAAAAGTTATTGTCAAAGAAAGGAAGGATATCGGATTCCCATTTCTAAAGCTCATCGATACTGAGGGCCATCTCTCAGTGATTTCTTATGGCATGGTGGTCCAAGGCAGTCAGTTAATTCTACATTAGAGTTTCTTAAAAACTCTCAATCCCTTTTCAAGCTGTTGTGCTTCAATTTCACTCAACTTTATTCATATCACTGTGCTGCCCAGGAGTCATGGCCAGTGTAGCGGGACTTCAGGCAGCCAGGTTTTGCTGATATATAGAGCAAAACCACCAAGCTCAAGGTATTAAACAAGCAAAATCAGACACAGGACCACAAAGGAGAGCAGGACAAGCAGACTGTTCTCTGCTGCCTTTAAAAAAACCTGTATTAATCAAAAGGCATTTTAAGAGCAGTTCATAGGAGGCAGCTGTGTGGCTGATGGGAAGCTTTGAGGCAGCATGAAAGAAAACTAGGAGAGTCCCTCTGCTTTTGTTTTCAGGCTGGTTTTGATGCATGCCAAGCCCTGTGTGAGGTATGCCTGAGGACTGGTGGCATTCCTCTCTGCACTCATCAGGCTTCATTTGGCATCTGGGGACTTCACATTGCATTGTGCTGCTCTGGTGACTATGAGTTGTTAAGTCCCTGCATAATTCCCCACAGCCTTCACTCATCTGGAAGTAAAGCATAATTAGCAATTTATGTTACCTCACTCTTTAATCCCTCTATGGCTTTCTGTGCGTGTGCTGTTCATTCACAAATATCCAAGCCAAAATAGTACATCTGCTTTTATTTGTTGAGATGTACAAAGAATTATAGTAGATTAGTAAAACACAACTGTCCTTTACAGTTGGGTGTTTTCTTTCTTCTGCATCCTGTTTACCTTCTTGAGGTTTATTATTTTAGCTACTGGTTTGACCAATTTTGTTGTGCAACATTAATAAAATAAAATACTAAAAAAAAAAAGTAAAATAAAATAAAACAAAAATGCTTGATACTCTGTAGGTCATAACAAAATGGCCAATTGAGTATTCATTTTTGTGCATAGTTCATTCTCAGATTCCAAAGTCTTCCGTTTGGCCATGAAAGCTGTCCTTGAATAATTCAGTGTTCCCCAGTCAAGGACCCAGGCAGGCCAGGGGATACTTTGCCATGGCCTACTGCACATTTTTCCCTAAAGGAGGTGGAAAATGACTCCTCTCCTTCTCTTGCAGGATGCAGGAAAAGTGCATATCGCAGCTTATGCAGAGCTGCCCGTGCATTGTTTCTTCTTTGTGCTGACCGAGGACAGAGGGGAACAGGGTTACCCATGGTCTCTAAGGCTCTCCACAGGACTGGAAAAGCCGTATCTGGGATGAACACACCAAAAGAGCAGAATAAACAAGTTTTTTTCCCCGTGTTTGCATCCAGCAAAATCCCCACACAATCACTTGTCACAGAATACCAAACACAGCCCTGAAAGCACATCAGATGAACAAGGGCGCTTGGTTTAGCAGCCTCTATTGAAATGACTTTGTTTTTCGTTCAAAGACAAGACATTTAATTATCTGGTCATACATTGTTCTCACTCCCCATGCTACTGGACTGATGGAACATTTTAGTTATTTATTGAGATGCAGTAAAGCCAAAACCTTTAAATGCTACAGCAACAAGCAGTTTGCATGCATTGTATCAGTCATCTGTATCTATCTCATAGAAAGAGACTGTCCAGAAGACAGAGGAAAATATTTTCTTTCTTATTAGAAGAAATTGAGTCTTATACTACAAAATTCATGTATCCAAGAGGTATACATGGGGCTAGGTTTCAACAAGAACTTCTAACAGACAAAGCCTAAATCCTCTGTCATTACTGCAGCACAAGGGCAATAAACCCATCTGCATACACCCATGGGCAATTGCACATGAAGGGATTGTTTCAATGCTCTGTGGCTTTGACTTTACTTTTATATTAATAGAAATGATACAGTTAGAGTGGGAATGTCTTGGATGGCTCCTGCTGTGTTCTGTGGAAAAGTGCCCTATCCTAAAGAGTTTCACAGGACAAACTGTCCTGTATGAGAGTCTCTGGTTAGTAAATCCCAGCCATCACAAGATGTTCTTGCTCGTGTCCCTTATTCTCAGGTACCTAAACAAAAAGCACACTAAAGAGTCCCTATGTGTGTGTATCCCCTGAGAAACTATGATGCAGGCTTTTTCCAACCATGGGCTCCCCACCGTTGAAGGTATATCCCCTACCCAGTTCAGTACGTGTAAATTTGTCAGGAGAAACACATCAAACTGGTAGGCTGAAAGAAGAAACACAAGGGGAATGAGTAAGAGTTTGTTGTTGACTGCTGCAGTGGGAAAGCATTTGGTGAAGCAAATGTGGCCCATCATTCCAGCAGAGCCTGGTGGCACTCACCAGTCCTCTTGCCAGCGCTGTGCTGGCCAATGTCCTTGCTGGTTCTAGGTGGAACAAAAGGAGCTGCTGCTTCTGCAGAAGCCCTCAAGACAGCTGCCACACTCCATCATGACCCTGAGCATTCTGACCTTTGAGGCAGGACCTCAGATATTGTCTCCTAACCTGGAAGCCCTGGCACTTAGAAGGCTCATTACTCTTTTCTTTCCTCTTTCTTGCACAGTATATCAAACAACCAAAGGCTGGAACTGATACAAGGCTGAGTTGTCAGTAAAACCATCCCCCCTGAGTCCTAAAGGAATTTGGGATGTTTTTCTGCAGACTGCTGAGCTCCTCCAAAGCACAGTGATTTTACCAGTCTTGAAAACAGAAGCTGTGGACCGGGAAGTCTTGAATCAGGAACAGGAAGCACTGGCTGAACTGATAACTGAAACACCACTTTAAAACAACCTGATGAATATTGCAGGGCAGCAGCAGACCTGCATGGCTTCTGCAAGGACAGGCTAAGCCTCTCCCATCATCTATTATATCACCTGTAACACAAGGGAGAACTGATTCAAAACCAGACTTATTTTCTCAGTAGCATTTTAAAAATGCTTCTCGGAAAACTGGGAATGCAAGTGGGTAAAATTCATTCATGGATAAAAGTCACTGACTAAAGTGTGAAACAAGAGTTCACTTGCAGCATGGCAAAGGCAGCACGGCAAAGGCAGTACATGGTGTCTTGGTGGGCAGAACAGGAGGAGGGGAAGAGAAGAGGAAATATGCTGAAGACACCAATTTTCCCAGGTTAATTGAAACTAGAAAAACCTGTGAGGCACTTCAGAGATGAGGTCAGAATAGTCTGAAGGAGTATAGAAAGAGCAATAAAAAGATTTGAGGAGCGCAAGAGACTGAAAGATGAAAAGGCTCTGGCAAGAGTGATGGTAAATATGAAGGAACCTGACAGAATGACTTGAGATAATATAAAACATGTCAGCTGAAGTAACACAGAGAATTGGAGCTGAATACACAATTTCTTTTATTTAACACAAGACCAAAGTGACATCAGACAAAAATGAAAGACAATGGGTATAAACATTCCCGAAGAAATGCTGCTTTTTCAGAACAACATACACCTCGATTGCCATTTTCATTCTGTCTGTGTACAGGGCCATGTCCATACATGTGTGACTTCTTGTTTCTCTCATGACATTAACAGCAAACTCTTCACACATGGGAATGATTTTCATAAGGTTGTGTTGGAAGTGATAATTCAGCTGCATTCCAGGAACGGAATCTCATTCAGTTCCAACCTGCTGCCATGGGCAGGTTGCTTAAAGCCCCATTCAACTTGGCCTTGAACACTGCCAGGGATGGGGCAGGCAGAACTTCTCTGGGCAACCTGTGCCAGTGCCTCATCACCCTCACAGTAAAGAATATCCTTAGCAAATGTCTTCAGTCAGGTGGAGATGCAGCACACGTGCTACAAGAAGCCAAATAAATTCCCCTTTTAAAAGGCTCCTCTTTAGACAGTGAAAACACCTGCAAACCTGATGGATGAGACTCCAGCCAAGGCACTGCCCTGTGCATCACCCTCGAGCCCCAGGAATTCCCACAGGTTAAAGAATCCAAATCCACGGGGACTGTAGGGTGTTTGAAGGAATGGTGGGCAGCAAGGGGCACAGGGCAGAGCATGGACTCACAGCTGCCAAGTCCTTGCTATCCTACAAGACTAATTCCAAACCCACCAGTGAAGGTTACAAGGAGTGGGAAAGCTGCCAAGCAGTTAGATCCCAAAAGAAGAGGAAGTGAAGTGTCACAGTTTAGGCTTTCACTATTATGGACAGGGTGCTGGGACATCTAGTCTGGATGGAAGCAAGCAAGAAAGGCCAGAGCAGATGATCCTTGGGGTTCCTTCCAACCTGGTATGCTGCAATGAAGATAGGCTGAGAAAGTTGGGGCTGTCCAGCCTGGAGAAGAGAAGGCTGTGTGGAGACCTCATAGCAGCCTTCCAGTATCTGAAGGGGACCTATAGGGATGCTG
>JANRGW010031985.1:36135-60359 GCA_024733675.1 Psilopsiagon aymara | reverse complement strand
CAGGGGGGAGGCTATAGAAGTGGTGTCTGTGAGCAGCTGCCTGGCCATGGCAGTAACCGGGTGCTTTGAGTTTTAAACTGGCTGTCAGGAAGCATTTGGCTGACAGGGAGGAAGCTGCAAAGTGACAGCTTGCTTCAGATGAACAAAGTGCTGCAGAGGCAGCAGTGCAAATGCTTCCCAGTGCACAGCTGGGCTTGTCAGGGCTGAGGTTGGGGTACCCAAGCTACATGCTGAGGGCATGGCGGGGCAGGGGGGGTCCTGGGCTGGCCCCTGCTGTTGCTGTAGCTGGTGCTAGCTCAGTGTGGTTGAAATTTTCCAGATCAGTGCATCAGCCCATCCCTTCCCCACACCTCTGCACTTGTGGCTCAACCCATGCTTTGCAGAGTGGGGTTCAATGCAGCAAGTCATTTGGGCTTAAAAATCAAAATCTGGTGCTTCTGACCTCAAAAAGTTTTGTCTCTTTATTTTTAGATGGGTTTTTTCAGATGGAAACTGAATCTTTTCCTGGTTTGGGGAGGATAAAAGTGCACTCAGCCCTGCATCAGATTGTTTCACTTGACCCATGAGTAAACGCTTTTCTTTCTTCTGACCTGGAAGGATTTCTTTTTCTTTCCATTTGGCAAGAAAAAGGAAAAAGCGAATTCTTGGTACAGGTCACTGCAAAACAAGGTCTCTAGCCAGAGCTAGCTTTTCAGCCTGAGCACTGTGCCGAAACCCATCAGCCCTTCCCACCGCTCCCGAGCGCACGCACCGGTCCCTGGAGTGGCTCGCTTTTCTTTTTTTTCAGTAAAAAGCCCCACTTTCCCCTGCATTTTGCAGGGAGCAAACACTGCCAGGTGAGAGAGCAGCCTCTGGCTGCTGGGTTTCGGATGGGGATGGTGCGTGTGCCTTGCTGGCTTTTTGGAGGATGCCTTAGTGGCCACTGCAGCATGGTTTGCACAAGCTAACCCCTAGCCCCCACTTCATCTCTGCAAAAGCCCCTTAGAGTGGGTTTGGGGGAGATGCTGAGAGATTCCTGCTTGCAGGAAGGAGGGTGAAGGAAAGCTGGGGCAGCAGTGCTGCCGGAGCATCCCTCAGGTGGGAAATGGGTCAGTGTTGCCTTTTAGTTGAACCATGGCTGCACTCTGGGGCGGATGGGAATGGGTATCAGCTGCAAGGGTCTATGCACATTGTGTCCCACAGAAGTAGGGGTTGTGAGTGTCCTCCCAAACACCAACTTGCATCCAAGTGAGTCTTCCCATCTCTTCTCCCATCTTCACCTTCGACCTGGCTTCTTGGGTGTTGTTTCCAGCATCAGTGTCACTGCTTTAAGTGCAGCACCCAAAGGAGGGAAAGGGGAGTTGGGTTCTTATAGGTGCTGTGCAATGCCTTGAGCTTGCAGATGGCAAGAGGGAAGGGGTGAGCAGCACATGGCATTGGGTGCTCTGCACCCACAGTTTAGGGAGGTAAAAGTACCATCCCACTGGGACCAGTTGGATGTGGGACTGTTCTTGTTAAAACTTCACCATTGTTGCTGGTGTTGGTGATGGGTTAGTAGGGCAAGCAAGGAGGGTTTGGGACAGGCAAGGTTCCCCCCAGTCCCTGCTGCCCTCACCCTGTGTGTGTGTGTGGGCTCCTCATCCTCTATCCGCTGCCAGGAGGTTTTTTTCTGGTTCATCTCTTCCAAGGCAGAAGCTGACTGCAGAGGGGTTGCAATCTCACTTGTGCTTTTAATCCCATTGCTGTCAAGCTCCATTAGGAGGTTTGGCTTCATCTTGCTACCTCTGGGGTTGGGCCTCTGCTTGCCCAGCCTGAAATGAGGACAACCCTGTGCTACGCTGGAGTGGGCAGGGGAGGTAGGGATGCTTTTGGGGCCATCGTCGCCACTACTGCTCTCCGCAATGCTTCCAGCCACCCAGGGTGCTGCAAGGAGAGACTGGCCTGGCTGCTTTGGGAGCAGGATGGAAAGGAGTTGGGGTGGCAGCAAGTGCCATTCCCCAGCCATTGAGGGTGTTGGAAAACCTGTCAGCACTTGCAGCCGGAGCCCGTGCTGTTCTCCGCACCAGGAGTGTGGCTCCATTTCAGTAACCTGCTCATGATCTCCTCCTGCTCTTGTCACAGCACGTGTGGCTGTGTTCATGCTGCGTGTAGCCAGGCTGCTCTGTGCTGCTGCATGTGGCTCCTAGTGCCCCAGCAGGAGGGTGACATAGCTGGAGAAGGTGACTGTAGGAAGGGGAGCTAATGGGCTGAGCCGCCATCCCTGCCTCACAAAATGGGCTGCACAGCTCAGCAGTGGGAGGGGAAAGTGCTGTCACTCATCACTGCCTCAACCACTGTGAGCAGCTCCTGGGATTTCCAGGGTGCTTGTACTCGAGGCACACATGGTGCAGGGAGGCTGGGGTCTGTCCTGGGACCACCTTACTCACAGCAGTTTTGCAGCTCTGTCTGCTCGTGTGCTTGCAGCTGTTTGGGCAGGAGCTGATACATGATGAGAGCATGGTGAAGGGCGAGGAAGATGTGAATACAGAGAGCAGGAGCCCTAAAAGCACCAGGGGGCTGGCTGGGCGGTCATCAGGGTAATGTCTCAGTTTTTCCCAGCCTCTCTGCTAGCTGTGCTGAAGCAGAGTACAGCCATGCTGGTGTTTCCACGGCCAGGAGCAGCCAGCGCCAGGGTTTGGCGGGGTGTGCTGTGTTGATTATGGCCAGAGCGTGGCTGTGAAAGGCTTCTGTGCAGCCAGGGAGGCTGATGGCTCTGCTGCAAAAAGGAGGGGGGGCAATTCTCAAGAGGCTGCTGCCATAGTGGAGGTCTCCATCCCTACCCTGTGCTGGGGCTTAGGGTTGCTGGTTTGGGGTCAGGTTAGCACTTCTGCAACTCCTACCTCTTGCTGGTGCCCTCTGAGCTTTTTTCTGGCCAGCACATGAGCCTGGCTTCATCTCCATGGGTTTGCCCTGTGCTGCCATGTCGCATCGACAGCTCCCTGCTGATCCCTGGCAGAATGCTCCAAGCAAACTGCAGTGCTTGTGTTACCCTTGAGCCTGGAGAAGTGGTCAGTGTGCATGTGGTAAGGCCGCACTTGGCTGGAAGGAGTTAACTTTCTGCTCTGCCTGTCCTTCCTTCCCACCCCGCTGAGAATCCCCCAAGCTGCCCCTGGGACCAGTGGGCTGTGGTGGGCTTGTCCCCATGCCCAGTGGTTGCCCAGCTTGGAGCTGCATGAACCACAGGTCCCACAGGATATGTTTTCCCTACGCACCGCGGCTGTGCCTGCGGTGATGGATGAGCCTGTGCCAAGGCAGGCAGGGCTGCGGCTTGGCCGGTACAGACTCCTCAGGCAATCCATGCACTCCGCTGCCCGAGGAAGTCCCTGGCTTCCATGAGAGCGAACTGGCACCGCCTCTTCACGGCCCCTCTCCCCTACCCGGGGGCTCTTCCGCAGGCAGCAGCGCAGGGTCAACCCCCCAAGGGCTGCTCTTCCTTGCTGGAGAGCCCTGGGTCGCTCACACGGTGCAGTGTTTCTTTTCTGGCTCCAGGAAAAGCTGCTCTGCTCCTTCGAATATTTAGGCTTTGTGTTTACTGGGAGGGTGCAAGGAAAGATGTGGCTTGTGGCAGTGCTGTACCTGCTAGTGATGGGTAGAGCAGTGGTGCTTTCCCTGTGGGACTCCTGTGCTGGGCAGGGAAAATCCTGCCTCCCCACAGCACTGGGCAAGGGGATGGAAATAGGCAGGGGTTATTTTTATTTTTCCAAGTTTTTCATGGGCACTGCAATTCTTGGAGCCATCCTAGTGGATAAAACCACCACAGAAAGTGGATTTGTCCCAAATGTTGCTTTCCCCTCTTTTTGTCCCAAACTTGCCCAGACTCCCTGTGTGGAAGCCTGCTTCCTTTGCATGGCTTGTGCTGTGTCTGCTGGGGAGGATGAGCCCTGAGCCATGTGTTTACCCAGCTCATGGCAAATGTCCCAATTTTTGGCTGAACAGTCAAAACTGTGGCATGCGATGTTCCTCCCACCACCACCCCGTCCTGACTATCTTCAGGTAACATAAAGTGTATCCACAGCCCCTGGCAGGGGCCATTGCACATTTGCCACTAAACAAGGAAAATAGCTAAGAGAGATGGTGAACAGCCAACAGCTCCTTAACTGGGCACTTCAAAATCACAGCATAGGGTGCAAAACAAATCTCCCCTGACAGCTCCAGATGTGACTTTAAGTGGCTCATAAATAGAAAAGGCAGCCCTGGCCCAGGGCTGAGAGAGCCTGCTGTGGGAATTCCAGGCAGCCAGGACGCTTTCTGGGTGCCTTGCAATACATCTTGAGCACTGCTGCTTGTGCTGCCGATGGCTGCGAGGGCCCCCTGGCACCAGTGATGTGCAAGGCTTGAAAACCCCATGAGCTGCATGGATTTCTCCTCCATAGTTTCACTTGCTGTATCTTGGTCCTGCTGGGCCCTCTCACTGCTTCCCAAGCCAGCTCAAGGAGAGAAGTTGAAATGGCTCTTGCTTCCAGGCTGATGATCTGGGAGTGGGATGGGTTATTCCTACCCTGCTGCCTGATTGCAGTCCAAAGTTGTAACTTCCCCCCCGCCCCCATCTCAGGATGTAAGATAGAGAGGGGCTGAGCTTTAATGACATTTATCTGTGTTTGGGAAGGAGGCAGCATAATTCTCGGCTAACAATATTACCCAAGGCTCATTCTGCCTCTCCTCCTGCGCAAAGATGGATGGCACTGCAGGCGGCCTTGTGTGTCCTCACTCGTTTCCGGTCCAGCATGGGCAACCATGGCCCTCGCCAACCAGGTTATCATTCCTGAGTGGTCATATGTGAGGGAGAAGGATCCTTTTTCGGGGAGCATGAACTCTCTAGATCAGCTCCCAGGGGAAAATAACCATCCACTAAATGGATGCACAAGTGTGACCACAGGCCTCTCCTCCCCTCCACTGGGTTGGGGGGATCTCTGCAGTCCTCTAAACATATTAGATTTGGGGATGCACAGCTGCACAGAGACTTCCTGTGACACTGATGTATGTGCATGTGCCATGCCTGTGTTGCATGGTGGGCGCATCACTTAGATAACAGGGAGGGGTTGGGGCTGCAGGGTAGCCCCTGCTGAATGTTTCTTGTGCGGTTGGGCTTGTTTTCCAGTGCTTGTGCAGGAAAAGCAAACCCACTGAGGTGTATAACGACAAATTCACATCTGTTGGGAATGTGCTGTGGAGGGGAAAGCTGTGCATTAGTTCTGCGCTCCTCAGGCAGGCTTGGGAGGCTGCCGGATGTGATCCCAGGGCCTCACTGGGGGGGCAGAATGCGCCCTGAGGTGAGGGCATTGCAGCCTCGCATCGGATGCTGTAACCAGCTCTGTGCCTGTTCCTACGCACCCAACCAGAAACACGGGGGTGCTGAAGGGTCCACCTGACTCCCAAGGCCCTTTCCATGTGTGAATGCCCCCATTTGAAGCCCGGTAGCCCTGTTCTTGAGTGCATAAGGCAACTAAACAGCTCCAAACCTGAGGAGCAGGCTGGACGCTGGTGGGGATGGTGTTTTTCACTATCAGGCTTTTCATGATTGATACAGCTGCCCCAGGCTCCACTAAAAATGGAAATAGAAGCAAATTCCAGAGTAGAGCAAAATAAATTTCCATGCCAGCAGTGGCAGGTTCAGCTCCTGAGCATCCTCCGGCATCAGCATTTTGGGCCAGTGGAAACGCTGGCCTGAATAGGAAGGAAATTATTGATGTGCTCAAGTCCACAGATATAAGATGTAATAACACAAGGCAGGCGCAAGCGCCAGGCTTTAGACGCATGAAGCATCTCTGCAGCATGGCTGTGCCTGTGTGTGCGCACATGTGGAAGTCTTGCAGGGTTTCCATGCGTCAATGTTGCTGAAGTAAGACCTACACAAGGATTTGCTGCAAAGATTCATCCAGACAAATAAGGGAGTGAAGTATCAATGTGTGGCAGTGAAGCCTGTAGGCTTAGATTTTTTTTACAAGAGAGTAAAGCCAGAAGGGAATAAAAGTGTTTTATGGTGTGTTTTAAAATTGGTCAGTAAAATCCTTTTTGGCACTGGGAAGAAGGAATTGTATAAAACTTACACAAGCCTCCCAGGCTGGTATGAGTTTAGCTGTAATACTTAAGAGCTTTAAAGTCAATTGTATATGTGGGTACTGCAGTGTCTGAGGGCTGCAGGGGGTGAGTTCCTGGAAGGTTCATTGTCCTTGTGCTGCCAAGGTGCCTGCACAGCCAGGGCTTGGATAGGCTGAGCTGCTCCAAGCTGCTTGTGGTGCCCCAGAGGTGGCGGGCACTGAGATGGCAGCAAGGCAGGGATGCTTTGCAGGTGCTTTGTGTTGCCCTTGCCCCAGAAGAAACTGTAATAAGAACTTAAAAGGTATTTTGGATCAAACTGCTGCTCAGTTTACCAGGAGTGCTATCCCCAAGCACTCCCATCTGGGCTTCCCAAACTATGTGTTTTATTTAAAACCACCTGACTGAAAAGAACAACTGCGGGTTTAATTTTCTACTCCCGGTGGAGCATGTGGCTCTCCCATTTCTGAGCTTTTCCCAGCCACCACAAAGGCGGAAATTCCATGTTTTGTGTTCTGTTTGTTCGCCCGTGCACTGCTTTAAAAAATAATGAAATTACAATAGGAAACATGGCTTGGAGGAGAAAAATCAGACCAGCAGCAAAATCACGCAAGCTGATAACCCTGCTCACCAGAGCGATGCGTTTCATGTTTGCTTTGTTCTGATCTTCTGCAGCACCCGCCTGCTTTGGGCTGGAGCCACGGGGATGATGGAGGAGCATGATCTGGATCTGGTCAATCTCAGCACAGTGTTAGCCAAGAGACTCCTTAATCCCAAAGAAACTCTTTTCTGTGTCCATCCATGGAAACGGCAAAACGTCAGTTCCTGAATTAGCCATAATAATGCCTCCCGTGGCCCTGGCAGTGCTTTCCAAGGGGAGAAGTGTCTGTCCCTGCATCCTGGGCTGTCATCGCCTCCTTGCATCCTGCCCAGAGCAGCCCAGGAAATTAATTTCTCACTTCTCCTGGCCTTCTACTCCTCTGGATGTCTCTAATTCACATCCCTCCAGCATCTCTGAAGCCCACCTAAGGGAAAATGCACCTCCACTACCCTTTGCAGAAATATTGTGCATGCTCGCCTTTCTCTCTTAATGCTGCTCTGTATTTACCAGCCCTCTGATGTGCTGGAGTCTGTAATGAATGTTTCTTTATCGGCAGGAAAACAGGGAGGCTTCCCCCAGCCTGGGCTGTGTGCGGGTGTACGTGTGCACCAGGCAGCCCTGCGCCCGCAGCCGGCAGGCACTTAGATCCTGCGGCACAGAGGGTAAGTGCTCTGTGACAGGATCCACTTGTCTCGCCTTTGCATTTCATAATTCATCCTGCCCTTTTGCTAACGGCACAAAGCCATTTGCATCCAAACGAGTGTTTATTTCCTCCTGGCTCAGCTCTGCCACTGGATCCTAGGGAGAAATCAGTGAGTCGGGCTCCTGGCACTGGCAGCAAGCAGCTGTGAGGGCTGGGCTGGAATAAGAATAACAGGGAGAGCGATCCATGGACAACGGGATGCCCTGACTGATGGCGGGGGTGACGGAGGAGACGGTGAGTTTTTTTTTCTCCCCAGCTTTAGAGCTTGCTCTACAGGGAGGAAAAGTGTTGGTGGTGTCCCTTACTTAGAGAAACAGGCACAGGAGTGTTCAACTGACTTGCTGCAGGAGAGTTCTTGCATTAATCCCACCAAGCTGCACTGCCTTGCAGTAGCTCTCATGCCCCATAGAGACTAAAATCTGAGAAAAGCAGATGAACACGTTCTCCTTGCACAGTAACCCTCACACAAGCAGCGGTCACCTGAGGCGCAAGGCATGTGATTCGATTACCTTTATCGTAGCTCGCAGAGGTGAGCTGTTTCTGAAGATGATGCCAGCTGTACCTTCTCCAGCTTAAACTCTTGGTTTGGAGCTTTAAAGCTTCCCAGCAGCTGAAAACACTTACTGGGGGCAAAAGCTTTCCATGTGCATATGTTCATGCCTCCCGAGTGCCAGCATATGCTTGGGGCCATGAAGTGATGGGCTGGGCTTCCAGCAGAGCAGACAGTGCCATAGTGCAGCCAGCCTCATGCTGGGAAGCTGATGTATGCTGAAGGTCAGCTCTGTTTTACAGAGAGTCATGAGGAGGGGGGTAACCTTGACATCCTCTTGCCTCCAGTTCATCCCACTCACAACAGTGTGGTGGGTGATTTTCCTGGCAGTTTGTAGTGCCAGATCCCTGCCTGTGCTGGTAGCCAGAAGGGTGTCATTATCTGGACATAGTGGGATGGATGGAGCAGGAGCTGGAGCCTCCAAACCCCTGGAATGGGGCCGAGTCAGCGCTGAATGCAGCACTTGGGCACACTGACAGGACAGGGGGTGCTTGGGCAGCTGCAGGACGCGGGCCTGGGGATGCTGCAGGTTTGATAGTGCCTTGGGTGCTGCAGGGCTTGGCTTTGGGGGTGCCCAGGACTCTGGAGGTGCCGTGGGGATGCTGCCAGTGTGTGCTCCCCCGGGTAGAGCTGCAGCACTGGGGTGTAGCCGAGGGGGACTGAATGGGTGCACCCCAGTTTTCCAGTCCCTGGGGCAGGCTCCCGGGCGCTGATGGGCCGTGTCCTGACTCCCCAGCCTGGCTGCCCCTCCGCGAAGTTGGGGGTCCGGCCCGCGGCTGCCCTCCCCTGCAGCAGGCGGGACGGGGGGCGGCAGCGCCGGCCAGGGCAAACTCCTCCCCGCTCGGCTCCCGCCCGCCGGCCGGACCCGCCTCGGTGCTCCCGCTCCTCCGATCCGGTGCCTCTTCTTCTTCCTATTATTTGCTGTTACCGCCGCTGTCACCATCGCTGCCCTCCTCCTCCGTCGCCGGTCCTGCCCCCCTCCAGGCCCGCACCGTGCCCCTCTGCCGCCGCCGCCCGCCCCGTCACCCAGGTATGACCCGGGCACACGCTGCCCTCTTCTCCCGCAGGCGCCGCGGCTTAGCGGAGGGGTCGCGGCAAGGGAGAGGTTTTCGCTTGGGTTTGGGGCTGCGGTGGGAAGGGGAGCCCGGGTGCGGGGTGTGCTGCGGGCAGGCCGGGTTGGGATGCCCGGGTGGGATGCTCCCAGCATCCCGGGGCTGCGCTGGGCCTCTGCGCCACAGCCTTGTCCAGGCAAAGCTCCAGGGTTGTGGCTCCCTGCAAGGTTTTAACTTATTTTCTCAGGGCTATGTGGTCCAACTTTGTGCTGGGCTGGGGTTTTTAAGTGAACTCTGCTGGGGTGGGTAAGACTGAGTTTGCTCGTCCCTAAACCCTGCTCCTGCACGGCCGGGCAAAGTTTGGAAAGTCCTAAGCCTCTTGCTCTTGGTAGAAGCCCACAGCCTTGCCATTCAGCAAGGACATGAGGGCCTGACAAATCCCCAGCCTCACTACCAAACCTCTCAGTGGAAATGGTGGCTAGCTTTGCTGAAGTGGAGGAAATCAAATCCTTTTGTTTATTCTGAAGATCTCTGTTTTATCTCTCACCGTGCTGTGGTAATTAAAGGAGACCTGTGCTCAGGTTATTCGCCTGGTATTTGTTTTCTCCTAAGGTGATCTTGGAGGATTTTATTCCCTCCAAAAGGGCATGTGGAAACCTTTAGTGTTTTCAGCTGTATTTTGTTAGTGTGCTATTGATTGTGTCTCCAGCCGAGAGATTTTCTAAGGTGTGGTGGAATATTCCACCCCAACAGAGGACTGTATTACCAAGGCCTTTTTTACCCCTCTCCCAGCCTTGCCCCCTCACTTGTCCAAGTCAAAACAGCTTCCCCGTTATGCTGTTTTAGGGGTACTGGGTGTACTGTGGCTGCTGGTTGGCATTTGGTGGTGTCCTGTGGGGTCCAGAGGGCTCTAACTTTGGCTTTGTTTTTCCTAGGAAAGGCTTTTTCACCTGTTGAAAAGCCAATAGGGGAGAGCAGCAATAGGCTGCTGTTCTCAGTATTATGGTGAACGTTGGATCAGCGAGTCTGATCCCCTTCCAGCGCCATCTCTGCTGGGATGTGGGATCCTCTCTCCCATCTCTTTCCAAAGCACTGGATTTCATCCCAGCCACAGGCCTGAGAACAGCTGGCTCCAAAGCCCTGCTGAGACAAGGCAGTCTCGCCCTGCTCTGCTCCAGCCCAAAATACCTTTAACAGGGTGAAAAATCAGGTGTAAAGACTTTTCCAGTCAGAAAACCCTCCTCTCCAGAGAACCCGCAGCATCCTCCACCCATTTTATGTGGGAGCATTTTGGGTGCGCGGACCAGTGGGAGACCCAGGCAGCTGCCTGTCTGTTCAGAGGCATTAGAACAGGCCATTCAGAGGAGATTCGCTTCCTTTCCGGGGTCTGCTTTGTATCCATGCATCAAACCGGGTAGGCCCCAGGGCAGTGGCAGACAGAAATAAGGTCAGGCTGTGGTGTTCCTGTTGTTTCCTGCCCCAGCTACCTCCCCTTTCTCTTCCTCCTCCCACTCCAGCCTCTGCCCCCCATCCGTCCTGGCCTCTCTGCCCGTCTGACCTTCCCTATAGCTGCTTTCCCACCAGGGTGAAAAATTTATTGAGGCTCTGTTACCCTTGTTTTCTTGAAAGCGAGTTTCACACTTCATTTGCGGGAGACATTAAGAGACTTCACAGTGGGTTATCCTTCTCGCTGGACCCGTGTGATGCTGTGTGCGTGACCATACTGGCTGGCCTCGCTCCTGCCTGAACAGGCAGCATGGCCTGGGTGATGTGGAGCATCTCAAGCAATAGTAGTCTGTATCCCTGCCATGTGATAAATAACTGGAAAACAAGAACCTGGTCTGAAATCCAGCAGTTTAGCTCTGCAGAGCTGACCCATCCATGCCTGGTTGTGTTGCACCTCCTCTCCCCGGTTGGGATACAGTGGGTAAAAGGTCTGTGAGTAGTCTCGTAAAGTGCCTGTGGGTGAAATTTTCCTATGGCTTTGTGGAAAAATCACTCCTGGACCTGATCCTGGAGTGACTCTGCTTGGATTTACTCCAAAGAGTGGGATTGTGGTTGGATGCTGTGCCCCTGCATCAGCCCAGAGCAATGCATGGCTCCGGTTTTCCCTGTGCAGCTCACGGGGCTGTGGTCCAATATCCATCTGGAGAGGCTGTCCTGGAGGGAGGAATTGTTGTTGGCTTGGAAAGTAGAGCTGTGGCTGAGGACCTGTGCCTATCCCATAGGGTGGTTGTCACCAGGTGGGCTGTCTTCCTACAGCACTGTGTTAGGATTGTTGTGGGTACTGCAAGCATCTGAATTGCAGAATGAGAAAGGGGGTACGTGGCTTTCCTGTGCTTGTGTGGAGCAGCTTTCTAGGGGTAGAAAGCTGAAGGTTGGTAACAACTGATCTCTCTGTGTGGGTGAGAAGGGCAGGATGGGCTTACTAGCATGCATCCTGGGGATGGGGATCCCCAGGGGTCAAGGCAGCTGTAAGCTCCCATCCCATGGGTGTCGTGGCTGTCACTGGGTCTGCATTCTGCTGGGAAGGATGAAGTACATGGGCAGATCCAGCAGGATCCACCCAAGAAAGCAGAGGAGGCAGACAACATAGCTCCCCATGGGTGGTGTCGAGGCAGTGGTGTACCTGCACTGCAGATGGTTGGGTTTTGGCTGGTCCTCTTCCAAGCTGGGTGTATTTTAACATGACCAGTTTGTTCTACCCATCCCAGGGTGTCCCTGAGATGGGAGGAGCAGCTCATCCCTTCCCCATACCACCCCAGCTCTCTGCCAGGGCAATGTGTGGTCCCACACAAGTCCGAACCTGCTGAGCAACCTCCTCTTGCTGTGAGGTTCTAAAAGGAGAGTTAAAAACCCATGGGTCATTAAGGCTGGGAGATAAAATAGCTGCTGGCCTGAGGCTCTGGAGATGGACATCAAAGCTGTGGAGCAGGTCATGTCCCCCCTCTTGCTCAGGGATGAGCAGCCAGTGACAGCCATCGTGTCAAGCAGATGGAGGCGAAGGAGGAGAAGAACAGAGACATTTGTGGGTTGTTTTTTGGAGCCCAACCATGAAGCCACACTGCTCCAGAGCCAGCAGCTGGCCCTGCTGTCTGGCCCCACCAAAAAGAGACAGTCTGTCTGCCTTGTGCGTTCAGGGAGGCGTTGAGAGCCCTCCTGACTGTAGTACTGCTGCACGTGGGAGGCTCCTCTCTCTGTATTGCTGCCTGAATGCAATTAGGCTTTAATGAGTCATTAAAATAAATCTCTGTTTCTACTCCAAGCAAACATGCTGAGGGGATGCTGACAGTCGGAGCTGCAGGTCTTGCATCATGCGGAGGAAGAGGCTGCACTTCCCCGCGCTCTCCTTCCCGGGTCTGGGCCCAGCACCCTTCATCTCCCTTCCCCATCAAAAACAGGATTTTTCCCAAGCAGGTTTGCAGCTACTGCGGGAGTGGGATTAAATTATAACCAGGGCTCGAGTTCGGGTTCTTTTGGAGGAGCAGGGGTCTGAGGGTTATCTGCTCCCTGATGCTGAAGGGCACTTGCCAACTAGAAGTAGTCAGAGACGTAATAAATCCCAGTTTTTGGCTCCTAGGCTGTTAAAGATGCTGACGGCTGATGGCTGTGTCCCTTTTAACCCATATCTGGATCTGGTGGATAGCTGGGGGAGATCTCAGCAGGCCCTGTGGTTTGAGAGGGATGTACATGAGGCAAGCACTGAAATAGGAAAGTATGGTGCATTACTGACAGACATCCGTATACTTTTCCTAGCTGTAAATGGGATTTCAAGAGAGCTTGTGATCCAAGAGGGATGCTGGTGGCTTCTCTCCTCATGGGCAGACTCAAGGCTCATCTTCCTTCACTCCGCCTAACTGGTAAATGATCCAGTTATCCCTGAGAGTGTCTTTGCTAATTTAATCCCTCCCCAGTGGCTGTCCTGCTGGCATGCTTACAGGTGGGAGGGCAGATGCCGGCAGGAGCAGGGGCACATCCCCTGCATGTCCCCAGGGAGCAGCATTCCTCAAACACAGTCGCTGTATCAGCCACTGGCCCCATATTACTATCCAGGCTGCAGGAGGGCATGAGTTAAAACCAGGGGTTGAACAGCAGAAGTTACTTTATATTAGCAAAACAGAGAAGTTGGGTGACATCGAGGCACCACAGAGCTGCCCCAGCACAACTCGGATGGCAATGCCCAAGCATGCTGTGCTGGGAGGGGGGCTGAAGCTGATGGGGTTACAGAGGCTCCAGCTCGGCCAGAGCTCTTCCCCCAGCTTTGCTTTTGTGGGCAGAACTTACTGCTACATGGAAAGGTTTTGCACAAGTCATGTGTCATACACCAGGCTGGGAGGAACTAGGACAGGGCAGCCAGGGCACAACTGGGTGGGAATTTGGAAGCTGGGCAGAGGATTTTCATGGGAATGATGGAAATGAGGAGAAAAACGTGAGACAGCACCAATGTCCAGAGCAAGGAGGGAGATACCAAAGTGGTACCTTGAAGAAGAAGCTGTCATGGGGGTTGATGCAAAGAAAGCTGGTGAGAAAAAAAATCTTCAGTGGGGAACTCACTGCTGTGCTCAATTGGATTTCGTTGGGGATGCTCTGGACTGTGTTGCACAATGCTTCTGCTGGGATGCATGCTCCTCTTACTCATACATCTGGGGTGTATGCATGTGGGATGAAGATGCATTTTGTGTCACTGAGTCTCCTGGTGGGATTAGCCCCACTAGAAAGCAGAGCATGTGCCTTCCTGTGGTATAACAGCGAGAAAATCAAACTGGGGAGAAGATCCTGTCTCCACAAGGCGTGTTTGCAGTCCCTGGGGGACGGAGGGGTCTGGCCAAGGCCTTCATCTCCTTGCCCTGGTGGAAAGAGCCTGCTGGTGTGAAAATAAATGGGTGCTGAGGAGGTGAAGGTTCCCTCTTGGAGCAGCGAGGGTGCTGGAGAAATACTGCCCCAGGCCTGGGAATAAGCAGCAGAGCATCCTCGGAGGAAGGCTGGCTCCACCACACTGCCACAGAGGAGCTCCAGGCTGTGGGACCAGCAGGACCTTGATCTGTCACCTGGACCTTGCTCCGCCCTGAGACCTAAGTGTGGAATAGCTGGAGGCTGAAAGCTTTTAAAGAGGTCCCTGCTGCCCCATTTTGCTTTGCTGGTGCCTTCTCACCTTTTCCTGGGCAAGTTCTGGGAATGCTGGCTGACGCAGGGGGAATACTAATGCTGTGTTAGTGCTTTACCACAGAGTTGAATCTGTCATGGGATACCTACACCAGTGCAAAAAGCTTGTGCAAGCAACAAGGGTGACATTGGGGTGAAGGAAATAACCCTTCATGCTCACGAGGATCCGTCACTTGTGCTGTACTCAGTGAAAACTCAGGCCTTGCTGTGGCAGGGGATCTAGTGTCAATATGGAGTGTAAATCAGACCCAAGTCCTTGCACTCCAGGGCTGTGTTCACATGGTATCCATGGTACATCACGATCCAGCTTGGGCTTCAGCTCTCTGCTGGCGGTGGCCATAGGCATGGTCCCGAGCCGTTAGCACTCGTGCTGCAGAGTGCTCTGTCTTTCTGGCGAAGGTCCGTCTCACCTGGGGCACACCCGGCGCTATGGCTCTCCACAGCATCGCTCTGCTCTCCCCGTGGTTGCTGCTGCCACGGCTGCTCCTCACAGGGGATGTTTGGGTACTGGGAGGGATGGTGCCCACAGCAGGGGTTGGCTTGCTCCATGGAGCCTCTGGGGATCTGATGTGTGGGATAATCTCAAAAGCCCTTCTTTGTGTGACTTGGTTTGATGCCACCAGTTTTATCCCTGGTTATTTTGGGGCCACAGGGGAGCAGCTCCCTGGCACATGTGCCTGGGCTTGGCCACGGCTTTTGCTGGGAGCAGCCCCAAGCAGGACCTCAGCCACAGCAGCAGGAGATGAGCCATGTGGGTCAGGCAAGGGATGTTTCCATCCTGCATCCCACCATGGACTGCCCATGTCTGACTCCTTCCCTGTGTCCAGGGCTGCACCACCCACCATGGCTCCCGGGCTGCACTGGGCTTGAGCTGGCCAAGAAAATGCAGCAGGTAAGAGATGGGGGGGATAAGGAGGGAGGTGTCAATTTCCTGCTCTGGGTTTTAAGCCATCCTGCAGTTAGGAAGGACTGCAAAGGGGTGTGATTATGTAGGTAATTGCCTCGATCCAGGTGTAGCCCTGGCCATGCTTTGCAGTGTCTCATTGGGGTGTGTGCTTGGTGGGGACAGAAGGGGGTGATGGTTCCCTCCATCTCTACACATGGGTCGAGTTAATCCATGCAGGCAGGTAAGACAGGATCTGACTAGTCACTTAAGGGTATAAAGGGCAAGTGTGATGCCAGAGTTAACGAGATACTCATGTAGTCTGTGCCTGAGACATCTGAGGCTACAAAGCTGTCCTTCCTCCAAAAGTCTGGGAAGTGCTGGGCGGTCTTCCCTGAGACAGGGATGTGGATGTGCTGGCTGGTTACAAGACGTGCTGGGACTTCGCACACCAGCCAGTGCTACAATCAGAGATGGGAAGGGGGTGCTTTTTCATATGTGGCTGTAAAGGCAATTGCCGCCGGTGGAGAAGGTCTCCTGTGCTCGTGCAAGGCAGGATGAGGGCCAGTGTGGGGGGAGTGAACCTGAGCTGGCAAGAAGGTGGGTTTGGCAGTTTGAAAGCCAGGAGAAGGGGTCTGCTGGGTTTGGTGGATTGAGAGCACAGCATTAGCAGCAGAAATGGAGCCTTTAAGTGCCCTCCCAGGTCCGGCTGGTGGCTTCTACCCTGGAAATGGTTTGATTTGTGTTAATTTCAGTTAGTATCTTGCCTTTCCCACCAGATTTTTGCAAGAAAAGATCTGGTCTCAAAACCCCGTTGGCATTTCTTCTTTCCCATCCCTTACCCGGAGAGACGCAGGGCTGGGAGGAGGTGGCGGGAAGCCCCAGGGAGCTGGTGAAGGGAAAGCAAGGGCAGGCTGTGGCAGGGCATGGGGTGTTTGGTTTTGATGACTGAGGGCAAATCACCACAGCACCAGCAGCAGGACAGTGTTACCTCTGCGAACTGGCTGTCTCTGTGAGACCTGGGACAGGGTGTTTGCTGTGGTTTTCCTTGCAAAACTGATGGACTGGAGGCACCAAAGGGACCACAGCACAAAAGAGTCTCAGATAGGAAACAGGTCACACAAAACACCCTTTCTGCCAGGAAAAGCCTTTCTTGGTGTTCTCTGCAGCAGGTGGATATCTGTTTTCCCAAGTGCTGCTGTGATTTCTGTCTGCAAACTGGTCCAACTTCAATTATAACTTGGGCAGAAACCTCCATGAAGGTCAGTGCTGGCCCAGGAGCTGTTATTGCTGCAGGAGGGAGCAGGGTTGCTCCAGTCACCCAGTGTCACTGTTGATTTTCATGCCTCAGAGATGCTTTTCCCTCAGTATATTTCTTAACAGCACATCAAAAGTCAGAACGAGCTGGCCTCATCTCCCCCTTTCCCCCTGAAAATAAGGGGGCTTAAGCAAGCTTATGTGCAAGGGTAAATCAAAGCAGCAGTTTGCAATGCTTCCCAGCATCAGTGTTCTCAGGGCCTGGGGTGGACAGCAGTTCCTTGGTGGTTTGTAATTTGAAGTTTGAAGGCTTCAAACTGACCCAATGGTTTGGGGCCTGGGCAAGAAGCCCCACCGTGAGTGCTGGGGCTGGAGGGGAGACGCTGGGGGCTGTTGTCTGAGTGCAGTCCCCCACATCCTCTTGCATCCCATGTTGCCATTGCTCTTTGGCTAAAATTTCACTTGAGCTTGGCTCATTCTGGGAGGAGGATCTCATTAATTCTGCTTCCCAGGACTCGGCTTGTCCCTTTATACCTTGCAGCACAAAGCATCTGACATGGAATGAGTTTGCAGGGCCTCAACCCACCCTGGGCGCTGTCCTGCCCCATGTTGTCCCACCTCAGCAAGGTTTGCAGCCGTGGGTTAATCCACCCAAATCCCACCGCAGAGCCTGTGCCCTGTTGTCTGCTGCCCTAATCTGTTTTGAAAAGGCAGCCCCTGATGCTGTTTTTTCCAATTAGGCCCTGGGAGATGATTCTGGTACGGCAGCAGCTGGGCTAATTCACCAGGCAGACATTTCATTGAATTAGCCCGTGAGCTGCAGAGCAAAACCAGGGGAGCAGAGCCCGGGCTGGGGCAGGACTCACCAGCAAGGTTCAGCGTGGTGCTCATGGCAGATAGCTGTGCTCTGCCCCAGCCCAGGACCTGCTTCCCAGCTCTTGTGGTAGCGTTTGACCCTTGTTGGATGGCAGGGGTGAGCTGGGACACACAGGGTGAGGAAGGACATGGGGTCTCAGCTGGGCTGAGAGGACTGGCGGCTGGCAAAAACCTCACCATTGACTTGCAGACTCTGCAAATATCCTGTGGACGTCATTGAAGGGGAATAAATATAGAAGCCTGAGATGCCACTCATTCCCAGAGTCACTTTTCAGGCCATAACTTTGCAGTGTGAGGCAACATCAACTAAAGAAAATGTATCTCTGCAGCAAGCAGTTCTGCACGCCGGCCCAGGGTTGTACAATACAACCGGATTCCCTCCCTGTTCCTGCTGCCCTCCCTGTCAGGACAGCGTGACACCACTGCATAGCATTTCCAATCACTTCCCCAAAGCCAGTGAGGGGAAGGGAAAGTAGCACAGTCTGGCTTACATAAATCCTGATTTTATTCAGCAGTGGTTTGTGCACCATAGGGTCTCCATGCTTGCCCTTTGATCATAGCCCCCCCTCCTGAGGTGCCCAGGAAGCTCAAGTGAGCAGAGAGCACCAAGGCATCTGCTCAGCATGGGGTATTTAAATATATAAACAGCTTCCAGTTCCCTTTTTAAGCCAGAGGAGAAATGGGACCGTGCCCCCCAGGGAGCTGGGCTTCTTTCATCCCCTTGCAATTTTATAGGTGCAGAATAGAAATTAACTGCTGGGCTGCTGGTGAGCAGCATTTTGAGGGGGGACGAGAGTAGAAACTTCCTCCTCTCTGAAAGCATCACCTCCAAAGAGATGAGGGAAGGCAACGCTTCTCTTCTTGCTTGTTTTAATTTCTGCTTGTTTTTCTTTTCAACAGTCCCTATTTTAATAAGGAAGAGCCTTGCTCCTGAGCAGGGTCAGTGAAACACTGACCCAGGCAGCCCCAGAAATGGAAATGGCAGATATGGGGCACGTGGAAGCCTGGCCCTCCTTGAGGCAGTGCTGATCAGACATGTGGCTCTCAGAGGTGACCAAAGCATTCCCAGTGCCAGTCCCTCCCTGCCCAGGGCTGTTCTTCAAGGCTGCCTGCTCACTCCAAACCTTGGCCTAATTGGATGCTGCTCTCTGAGCTCTAAATCAAATCACAGCTCCTATGAAATGAAGTTTTCTGGATGCAAACGGCTGCTTGCATCATCCATCACTGCTCAGCTCACAGCGGGTCCCTCCTAGGGGTCATTAAAGGTCAATGTCTGCCTTTTCCAGCTGCCCACCATCAGCTTTTTCCCTGTTGAAGGATGGCACCTGGGGAGGTGATAACTCCACTGAAGTCTCCCTGGTGTGTCCCCCCTGCGTCTCCAGTTCCCCTCTCTCTTGGCAGTGTTTCAGGATGCTTTTTGGTAACAAAGTGCAGGAGCTGAGTGTGTTGGTCTCTATTATTAGCTCTGCTGGGTATGGACCTATTGATTTCTCAGGGCTTTTTTTTTCCCCTTTGTTTTGTGTGTGAGAGCAGCCTGAGGAGGAAATCCAATGCGTGCCCTCCTTCTGGCTTTGCACAGGAACTTTACAAGAGCTGAAAATCAATTTGTGGCAGGCAGGATCCTGCAAATCACCGCAGCAGAGTGTGGAGGGCGGTGATTTGGGGAGGATGGCATGTCCCCGTGCTGCTCAACAGCATATGCAAGAGCAAGGGGCCGGGGCAGAGTTTGGCAGGTCTTGTTTGGAAGCTCTCTCTCAATTAGGGCTGTGTGGTGAGCAGGTAATTAGATCTCTTCGGCTGCAACCGGCTGGAACTTAGGCCCTATCAATTAGCCTTGCTCTGGATGAGGCACAGAGGGACTCAGGGCCAGTAATGAAATGCGGTTGTGCCAGGTGTTGTCCGAGGGTGGGGGGGGCAGGGGTGATGGGTGCACCCACTTCTGGGGTGCAGGTCTCTCACTGAAATTGCAGGTTTGGGGGGTGGGATTGTCCTTTCAGGGTGGTTTGGGTTTACCCAGCTTTGCAGCACCACCTTTCCTGCTGGTCTCCCTAAAACAAGCAATTTATTCAGCTCCGCTGCAGGAACAGAGGTGGCACCAGTGGAGACGGGGATATTGGGCAGCCCCGTTGAGCTGACCGTGGGGTTTTCTCCTTGTCCTCTGTCCCAGGTCTGCCCGCGTCCCCCTGTGGCCATGCCCCGCTGCCTGTCCCAGACGGCTGTCCCAGGGCCGGTGTGTCCGTGACGCCCTGCTTGTCATTTTCCCAGGTAGGTGCCTGCAGGGTGGCAGGGGGGTGCTGGGGAGAGCCCCTTTCCCAGCGGCACCTAAAACATCGGCTGCTTGCACAGGGATGTGGCTGCCTCCCCGTAATTAATTTTAAAGGAAAAGGCAAAGTGCTGACTAAGCCAGGCCTTTGCCCTGTGAAGCTCCGTGATTCATGAGCTGCTGATGGCACAGCCTTTGTCCCTGTGGAATATTTCTCTGGGGTCGGGAAATGCCTCCTTTCCCTGCTCCAAATTAAAGAAAACAATCATAATAATTACCGTCATTATCATCTGCAGGACTCAAAAATAGTTTTGCACCATGCAGGGTCCCAGGGGCACATGCTGAGCCCCATCCCCATGGGACATGGGGTGAAGCAGTGCTTCCTTCCCACAGGTCCCAAATCAAGACAAATTCTCAGGAAGCAGGGAAACATGTGCAGGTGAAGGGGCACTCTCAGGCCACCGCTAACCTCTCCTTCCACTTCTTACAGGTCTAACGCCTCCATTACTGGACGTAAGTAGCCTCCAGGTGCCATGGCACAGCCATGGCACACGGACAGTGGTGAGAGCCGCTTGGCTCATGCCAAGCCCATGTTAGACCCATTGATCCCTGGCAGGCAGCTGGGGTGTGTTTCCAGCTCAGACTGCCACAGTTGTAGAGTTCAAGGCCTCCCCTCCGGCTTTTCCTGGTGGAAACCCAGGTTTGCATCTGTGTTTTGAAGCAGAAGCTGTATTTTCTGCCAACAGGGTGGAAATCAGCCCTTTGGCTCAGCAAGGGGGGAGGCTCCGTGGGTAGACCGCGGGTGTTTCCGAAAGACCCCAAGCCAGAGGCAGGGATAACAGTGAGGGGCCATGATGCTGCATCTCAGGTGTCCTCTTGCTAAGAGGAGGAGAATGATGTTATGTGATAGTTTTTTGGTTGGGGCAGGAGAAACAAGAGTGGTATTTTGGGATGCCTCATGAGTGTCATGTCTGTGATATGATGATGGTAGGTGACTTTCATCTTCTGGGCTGATGCATGTCCCTGTGGCCCTGCCTTTCAGAGTTTGATGGAGAATCGGTCGGATGACAGCAGGAACTGTTGTTATCACCGGGGGAATACTAGCGACAGTGATCCTACTGTGCATCATTGCCGTGCTCTGCTACTGTAGGCTACAGGTGAGTGCCGCTGCTGTCCCCTCCTTGCCACAAACCCCAGCAGTGGCACTGCTCCTGAGGCTGAACTGATGATGCAGGAGGGGCCTCAAAGGGCATTTATTGCCTGTGATGGACAGGAAGTTGAAATACCATTTCCCCCAGGTACTGCAGAGTTATGTCCATTCCTCATCCCAGTGTCGGGAGATTCCCCTAAGGCTTTTGAGGCTCTGCAGTGCTTGCTAATTTAGGTGTAGGCTTGGCTGGGGTTGCAATACCAGACTGAGATTTTTTGTGTTGGGTTTTTTTTTCCCACTGTAAATGAAATGGGGAGGCTTTCAACAACAGCTAGCTACAATCTCCTGCTCTTTAAAAGTTAATGTGAAGTCTCTGCCATGCAGCAGTGTAACGAAAAGCACAGCAGTTACTTGGAGGAGTTTTCAACTGGCATGGTAAAATACCTTCCTCTTGCAATCCTCTCTGGGAGGGGAGAGGATGAGTTCTCAGCAGCTGCCTGCTGCAGAATGATCAGGTCTGGGTTTGTCCAGCTTCTGCTTTGCAGGACCAGGTACCGAGGGAGCAAATCAGCAAAAGGCCGGCAGAGGGTTTCTCTGCCAGGGGGATGAGGAGAGCGGGGATGTGGCAGGGCAGGCTCTTAAGACGAATCCAGCTGCTCTGCCTCCCCTAATACAACCCTTTGCCTTTCATGCAGTACTATTGCTGCAAGAAAGATGACTCTGATGAGGAAGAGGAGGAGGAGGAGGACGAAGAGGAAGAGCCGGACCTTCCCACACACTCGCACCTCGGCATGTGCAATGCCTGCAGCTCCCGCATGGTGGACGGCCAGGGGAGCCCTGCGCCCCCCACCAGCGAGCTCAACCAGCACGGGGCTCACAACTACTGCCCGACCTGCTCCCCCTACGGCTCCCCTTTTTACATCCGGACTGCCGACATGGTGCACAACGGGGGCGAGAGGGTCACCTACACCCCTGCATGCTACAAGGAGATGGGGCTGCCCATCAACATGGGCACCCTGCAGAGCTACCTGGTGAGCCGCCACAGCCTCCTCCGGGAGAGCTTCCCCAATCCACGGGCTATCAGCACGGAGGTGTAGTCACCATTGCCACTAGCACAGGGTGTTCCCAGCCAGCACCTGCTCGAGGGAAGGGGCTTTTCACTTGTCTTTGGAGGGGGGTCCTGCAGAGAAGACCCCGTAAGTCCAGCCCAAGACCAGCATGGTCCTCCTGCTAAACAGCCCAGCGTGGCTGAGTTTTATGGGCAAGAAGACAAGAGAGACCTCAAATGACGACATTGAACCTCCGAACCCATCATAAGTGTCATTATTATTCTACTCTATCTCCTGAGGGGGCTTGTCTAATGAGGGCTATGTACAGTACAACCTAATTTAATTACCCCAGGCTCCCCAACTCCCCAGGCCTAGAGCAAGGCATTGGGTGTCCCCATGCAGCCACCCGAGGTGATGCCCACCGCCTCCAGCACACAACGATAAGTGACTACCCACCAGCTGCTGCCCCTGGCAAATCCCACTGCTGAGCTGGGAATGGCAGCACTCCTGGCCAACGGGAAAGCAAAGAAGGGAAGATCTGGATCATGCTGCTCCCCTCGTACTGCGTTAGTTGCTGTTAGCAGTTAGCTTTCATGTTTGAGTGTAAGATAGGACACCTTCTACCACCCGCTTCGGTCTTCGCACATTCAGAAGAAGTTCAAGACATGAGTTTATATCACTGCCGAGGGAGGCAAAGTTGCTTACAAAACCATTCACCCACACAAATGGTCACAGGATGATCTTTCTGCAGCCAAAGTCCCCCCCCCTTCCACTCCTCACAAGCTTTTTTAGGAGTGATTTTAACTTGGACCCATCAAAATAGCAAGATTTTACTTATGGGAAGAATTGCATCCCTAAATAAATGCAGTTTTGGTCATCTTCAGCGTTCAAAGACCTAGCCAGGCCACCCTGACAGCTCCAGACAGCCACAAGGAGGTTGGCTTTAGGATGGCTTTTGCTTTCGATATCAACAGCAAATACCACCAGGTCACATCTCCTCCTCTGGGAGGCCCACAACCTGCAATGGGAAAGACGTAATGTTCCATTGGTCAGGATCCCCTCTTCTGCTTTTGGAAGAAGAGGGTGCAAGACCCAAACTTGGGTTCACCGGCTCTGTGGCTGGTAATGACAGCCAGTGACTCTGCCTTTCTGCAAAAAATGAGTGTGGGAAAGTTCCTTCTTCCTCCATAAATCAAATTAGGTGAAAAATTACTAAAAGGACATCTCCATCATTCACAGGCACTTCCATAGCAACTGGTGCAGGACTCCTCAGCTGAGCACTTCACAGTCAATGTGGGAGGAAGGACCAGGACAGCAATGACTTCCGCAGCCCTGCAGATGCTGTTGGAGGCAGTGGCAGGAAATGCTTGCCACGCCTTTGCAATATAGGGTATCACTGCTCAGAAATTTGAGTGGCGGGTTGTTTTTTTTTCACCACTGCAATTTAGAAATCACCCTGCTGCTCACAGAAGGATTTGGACTTAACCTCCCTGTTCATGCACAGAAAAAGTAAATCTTGGCATAGAGGCGTGCACTACATGAGTCTTGAATGTCTACATTACCAGGCAAAAGGCTAATTTACACTTTGGGCCTGCCCATGCCTTGGCACCTCTGCACCAACTACCCGAAGAAAGGAGACAGACAAATGCCAAATGTGGTGACAGTCATAACCAAACACCATGCCCCAGCCTGCATTTTACACAGCCTTTTGTGCAAACTTTATGCACCAACTTCCTCACCTCCTGCCCAGAAAGTCATTGTATTTCCATTATTCTGAGACTCGGCCATTGCTTTTAGAGTCTCCTTCCATTCTCCAAATAGTGATGCCATGTTTTAAATGTCCTCTCACATTAAGGGCAGGCAGGCAGGAAGACCAAAGTTAGCAGCAAAGCTAACCAAAGCTCTCTGGATCCCGCTGGGCAACAGTACATGCTTCCCATCCAGCCAGTACTCCTCCCTGAAAAAAAAGTCTGTAACTGGAAAAAATATCTTGACTAAGTTGGTAAATCCCATCCTTTTCCACTAGAGCATCTGCTCAGCTAGGTCTCATCCTGCTGGAAGCCACCAGAAGTTAGTATGCCCCAGGGTGACCTGCGGGCTGCCACCTGCACAGCTCCACCAGATGGCCTTGTGATGCCATCCCCCCAAAGGGCACAGAGCCAGCTCACAGGCACATCAGCTCCTGGCATCCAACTCTACCTCTTGGCACGCACCAAGGCCTTCCACCACAACAACAGCACGTGCCAGGCCGTGACCTCCGGAGGGTGGGAATAGCACAGGGACTTTTGCTTCTGTGGGTCACCCTTCCGGTGAAGACAACTGCATCATCCTCACATGCACATTAAGCATGACCCATCACTGGTGCCAAGGCTTGCAGGGCAGTTCCAGAATAGCTGGACAGCAAGAGGGTTGCCTCACAGGCAACACAACACCCTGGGAATGACACAGCTACAGGGAAACAGGTGGGTCTGAAAGGGCTGGAAACATAGGAAATGCAGCTGTGGGTTCGACGGTTTTGGGGATGGTGGAGGAACAGGATGGGGTAGAGGCAGGGATCCCAGATTTTTTCAACTTCAGATTCCTCCTGGTATTATTCTGTGTCTTGGTTGCTCAGCTATGGGTC
>JANRGW010031985.1:7195-36125 GCA_024733675.1 Psilopsiagon aymara | reverse complement strand
GTGGGTCTGAAAGGGCTGGAAACATAGGAAATGCAGCTGTGGGTTCGACGGTTTTGGGGATGGGGTAGAGGAAGGGATCCCAGATTTTTTCAACTTCAGATTCCTCCTGGTATTATTCTGTGTCTTTGTTGCTCAGCTATGGGTCCAAATTCAATGTCAGAAATAAATGAGGACTTTGAAATACAAACAGGAGTGGCTTCTGGTTTTTGGCAGGCAACACAAAACGGGGTTACCCAGTCTTGCCTGGAAGCTGTACTGATGTAAGAATTTTTCCTCCCCACCCTTCCTGCTCCTGCTTTTCCTTGTGATCCCTCTCCTCCCTTGCCTCTGGCCTAGGTGCATGCATCCCAAAACCACAGTTTTACAGTTTAGCTCTTTATTGTGACACAGAATTTTTCAGTGTGCTTTGGAAACTGTCCTTCTAGTATAAAAATCTGCAGGGCAGACCAGAGAGATGGCTGCTGTTGTCTGTGCCCTGTGGTGGGCCAGCCTCTGCACCCCACTGCCTCCAGCTACAGCTCTTCAGAGATGATGACAGCAGGGACAGGCTTTGACAACTCACTTCTCAGTAGCTTTTGAGGTGGTTTGTCTTGTGTAAAATCCTCTTGGTGGAGAGGGAACAGTGATGACTAACTCGTAGGAATACTTCCTCGCTGAGCAGGCTGGTCTACAGAGACTGGCTCCACAGCCAAGCCAAGTGGTGTGGCTTCAACTGGTAAAGTCTGGCTCAAGAGAGCTCTTGCCCCTTAAATTGGAAGGGAATTATGGCCTGGCAGCAGTCAGGGTGATTTGAGCCGACACGACCAGCAGCAAGCCTTCCTGTAGTACCAGTGAGAGCACAGCTTCACCTTCAGCACCAGCACACAGTTGGCTGTCGCTTTATCTTCACAGTCCTCTTCTGGGGAACAGAAGATCCGCAGAAGATGTTAAAAAGGAGATGTGCTTCCCCAGCAAACAGCTGGACAGAGCAAAGGCCTCCCAAGGGCTCCACTCCCTCCTTACCCTCCCACACTTACCTGGTGCCTCTGTGGGGCATGGCTGGAGTTGGCATGTCTGCCTGGCTTCTGGTTTGGAAGTAGGGTCACAGCCCTGAGCCAGCACTTCCCCCTGGTAACACTTTACCTCACGCAGTCGCACACCAGCACCACATGTCTTGCTGCACTGTCAGCATCAAGAGGGTAAAGGAATCGTGAGAGGCATTCTTTTATTTTTCTGTAGTTTCCAAGTTTTGTTCTTCCAATGAGGCCTCCCACTCCCTACTTTGGATACTGTTCTTGAGGAGGTTTGGGTAAATTTCACACTGATAGCAAACTTACGCTCCCTTTTTGTTGCTAGAGCACAGCCTCCCTGAGCTGGGGTCAGGGCACAGCAAGGAAGATGTTTGCTTTCACCTCTTTAGTGCAACTTGGAATGTTTTTTTCTTGGACTGTCAATGGACTGTAGTAGAAGAAAAATGGCTGAGCCAGGCCCAGCTTCTCCTGTCCTCCATTCCATAAAGACTAGCCAGTTAAATCAAGGGAAAGCCAGAACACTGGATCCTGGCTGATCCTGTATGTCCGTAGTATGGTGCATGCTCTTGCTTGAGGCAATAATCCACACGCTGGAAGATCTTCCCCAGCTTGCATGTGCCAGTCCCTTCACCTGCTGCCTCGTCTGCAGAAGAGCAGAGCTTATGGTCCCATCCAGACCTGACAGAGCCATCAGCAGAACAGGCTGCTAGAAAACCTCAGTGCAGGTTGTGCTCCACCAACCAGGATTATAAGGCCTCCTCTCCCCCTTCCCCACCACCCTGAGCCGTACCTGAGACCAAGAGGTAGTGAACCACGTTGCACATGGCCTCCTGAAACAGGTAGCTTGTTCCTCAGGTTTCTGAGAAGCTTCACAGTGCTTCTCAGGGTACTCCCTGTACACTCCATTCTCCAGGCCCGCACATAAGACAACCCGGGTCTTCACCCCTCGCCCACAGCTGGCATCACACTGGGAAAGAGAACATAAAAATGATGCTTGTCAGCTGTAGAGCTTCAAGTAGTATGGCATCCTGCTCAGAAGCAAAGTGCATAATGTCTGTGCTAATACCAGTCTAATGGAGCTAGTGCTGCCCAGGTCAGAGCAGCAATGGTGTCTGCAAAGGAGCTGAGTTTCTCAGGGAGTGGAGACAGTCGGTGATAATTAGTGTTTAGCCAGCACTGGGGATGCTGAATTCATCCCTGCTAGCCTTGAGAGCACCTACAAGGGATCTGAAGCAGCCAAGGTAAGACCACAAGATGCTGTTTCTGTCTTATTTTATGTGTATCTATGTTCTCAAAAACCATGCAGCATATTCATGTAGCAACCTACATTTTGGAGTACTGACAAGCTTTGTGTGGGCCCTAGGGGACTAAACTGGTACAGTGCAGGAAAGTTGCATGGACAAGTACTACTGAGCCCAAAGCTACATGTGCCCGGCTGGGAGAACTCACCCTTCCAGGACACCACCAAGAGAAGCAGCTCATTCTACCTTAGCTCTGCTTCCTGATGCTCATGGAGGCAACTGCCAGTTTGAGATTTCACTGCTTTGTCCCTTCTTCACCACAGCACCACAACTAGCTTGTGTCTGCCCTTAGTCATCCTGTGAACTCAAGAGCTTATCAGCTGAGAGAGCGAACACAGCAAAGGCAAGTTGCCACATACAAAGGTGGGGAATTCAGATTCAAGTAAGCTTAATAACCTGGACACAGCTGAAAAACTGCACTGCAGTATTGTCTGTGACCCACACTATACACCAGAGCTGAAGAGGGTTACAGAACTGCCATGGATCCTCAGGTTTAACTAGTTTGTGATCGTTACCACTGCTGGAGGGAGACTCAGCTGAATGTAGTCAACAGCTATAAAGGATAGGGAAATGAGAACACAGACAAGACTTGATTGCTTCTCTGGTTCCCTAGAAACCGTTTTTTTTTTTACTACTCTGTGAATCCGTGTTTTGCTCAAGGCTTTAAAGACAAATCCCAAAATGGACTCAATGTGCTCTTCTAGGTACCCTGGGATTTGGATCAGCTTGTATCAGAAAGCCTAAACCCTCAAGGCCTTAAGCAACAGAAGGGAAGTATGAAGATAGAGACTGATTGATTGTTAGAACAGGGCCCCTGGACCATTTTTACTAGACTCTTAAGTTCTGAGGCAAGTAAACAGTCAATGGCCTGGACATGACTTCCAGGGCAAACACGTGGGCTATAGTTCAGGTTTATCTTTGGGTATTATTTATCAGAGGTGAAGCTGTGTTTGTTGAGGCTTTCTCTTTAGCATGCAGGACCAAACTCTTGAGATGGGGGAGTGCAGGTTCTGGGCAAAGAGCTCTGCTGAGGTGTCTGCAATAACCTGGCTATGAGCCAGAAGTGGAAGAGTATAGTTTCCGTAGGACATTCCTGCCCTCCAATGGAGGTCCCTGGGAAGACAGCAAATGCCACAAACTTTGTGGCAGACTATAGGGTATTGGGGGCAGGGGGCAAGCTGGGGTATTCATTACTCTGTCCTCCTTTCTAAAAGGAGCTAGGAGAAGGGTACAGCCCCAAGGCTAAAGGTCACACCATACAATCTTGTTCCAAGGTAGCCAGGCTCCTACCATTTCCTATGGGATATAGGGTGGAAAGGAGGGCTGAGGATACAGGGCTGAGCTTGGCTTTACCTGGTCCCACTCCTGCTCCACCCAATGCGCAGGGCAGTTCTTGTCTCCACACGGATGGACAGCTAGGGGCTTCATGACTGGGTCACACTGCGAGTTGGAGATCACCTTGCCCTCCAGGTTGCGACACGCTATGAAGCGGCTCATGCGTCCCTCACCACACGAACCTGAGCACTTGGAGGAATAAAAGGCATCAAAAAGCAGGAAGGTGGAGGGGTCAGGGTTGGTGGTGCCAGGAGACCTGAGTCCAGAGCCCCGCCCTGCCACTGGGACTGTGGCACTGGATCCCAAGGGTCTTTAGAGGTACACCTGGACAGGGGCTTCCATTTTCCTTGTGCCATGGACCTCCCAGGTAATTGAATGTTAACTCACCTCACAGCTAACCAAAATTGACAGCATGAAGAGGCAAAAATATTCTGGTTTCTTTAGATTAGCCTCTTCCAGAAGCAAGCCAAAAGACAGCAGTAGCATGACGGCCTGCCTGCTGCCTCCTGCCAGCCCTGCACCCCCAGCATCAGGTACAAGCAGAAGCAGACCCTCGGCACTCACCGGGCCCCAATCCGACGCAGTCCAGTGGCGGTCGCAGGGTGGGCCGGTGCATGCCTTCTCACTGCTGGGCTTCTGGGACTCATCACAGAGGGGTGCTTCCACCGAGCAGCGCACCTCCCGCTTCATCATCCCCTGAGTGCCACACCGGGCTGAACACTGCAATGGCCATACACAATCAGCCCTGTGGCTGAGACCAAAAGGGATGAGCAAAGGTGAGGGAGGCAGCTATGCCTCCTCCCATTTCCTTCTGCTGCCCTAGGTGAGAGGGAAGAGCACCAGCAGGGACAGGAAAAGGTGGGTCTGTCTCTATCTCTGCTGCTTATTTAATCTGGGTCCTAAAGTTCCAGTGCTCCAAGACACTGATACCTGGAGTGCTGTTCCAAGCCACTAGCTCACTGGCCCAGTACCAAGCAGACTGTGGAGAGTTAATCAAAAGAATTTTGACTGAATTTCAGCTTCTCTGTGTCTCCATGCTACTATTTCCCTATTTGCTCTTAGACTCATAGAATTGTTTAGATCCTCTGGAAGAGGGAGGTAAAGCCTCTTGCTTGCAGGGCTTTAATTTGGTCCATATCTTGCTTGAGAAGTGACCTTAGAAAAAATGTTTTGCAATGGATTTTGTCTGCTGAGCAGTGCCAGAACAGGGTAGCCATGCATAACGGCAGTCCTTCCTTCCTCAGGATGCAGTTAGCCAAAGGCTTCTTTAGCACCCAACATCTACCAGCCACCCTGCCTCAGGCCCTAGCCCAGCCCTGGCTGCTTACTTCTGGAAGCAAAGCTCTCCTGCTGCTTACCTACCTCAGACCACTCGGAGAGCTCCCACTGGGGCCCACAGGCCTTGTTCTTGCAGGCTTTCCTCTCCATGGGCCTGGCCAGCCCAGCTGACTCACAGAGGTCACCATAAACAGAGCTGTCAAAGCCTGGTGCCAACATCTTCCAGCAGCGCACAGTGCGGTACTGATAGCCCTCACCGCAGGTTCTGGAGCATTCGCTCCACCGGCTGGTCTCCCACCTCCACGGGCAGTCCCAAGGAGAAAAAGCACAAAGGAAAACCCAGGTAAGGGAGACAAGGGACACAGGGTGGGGAGAATGCCTGCACACCTGGAACTCCCTCACCCAGTAGCTGCTGCTATGAATCTGCTCACCACATATATGTCTGTGTTAAGGCAATGCTGATCTAACTGCAGGCAATTTAGACAGTAAATTTCTTCCCTCTTTTTGCTTAAAGAGGATACTTCCAAGTTTAAGCATATCTTCCAGCCCAGAAATGGCTGTATACATTGAACAAAAAATGATCCTTAGAAAGACATGCTGTCCCTGTGGACAGCTGATGTCATTTCCACTCACCTAGGCTGGCAATCTCTCCCTGTGCAAAATTCTTGAGTAGGTTCTGGTCGGGTCAGGGCATCACAGTATGTTTCATCCACTTCCACTCCATCATATCGGACACATATTGTGTAAGAGGCACTGATACCTGCTGGGCAATCAAGACACTCCTTTGGTCACACTCCACTGGATTAAAAGCTTCCACTCACCATGATTAAATTACTGGAGTGCTCTCTGCATCTGAAATGCTACCTGCCATTTTAAAAAATACCAGTATTCACTCCATCAACAGCCAAAAAGGACTTTACATGATCAGTCATATGAAGCCAAACCTACCTGAAGTGCACGTGGAGCTGCAGGGGGCATAAGCTGAGACTTTCCACCGATACATGTCAGCCAAGCTTATGTCATCATGGCCAACAGGGCTCACATCAAACTCATTGCTGTGGAAAAAGGAGGCAAAATGTGCTAAAAATGAAGAATTGCCACAAACATAATACACTGAAATTCCTCCTCAGTGTCTCTGAAGACGGGAAAAAAAATTAGTGTTTCTGCTCTCCACCTCCCCCACCCTGGGCAAGACCAACCACTGATGAACAGAATGTAAAGCCTTGATCCACTTCCTGAATTCAACTAGCAAGGCAGTGTGTCAACATCACTGTTGAGAGGAGCCAACACTCATTATGAGTCTCGTGTATATTATGGTCTTTTGACCATGCAGGTACCCTCAGCCTCAGTTCACACTACCACCTTGAGAGGTATACTAGGTTGGAAAGGGGAGCTCAAGCAGAGTCCTTCTTAGTATCATATAATTTGGTGGGGAGAATTCACATGTGGCTTGCCAGAAATGTTTAAAAGTTGTCCCTCATTCTCCTGTCAAATATTTACTGATGTTACAGAAGCTTCAAGAAGCTTATACACTCAGAGGAATGGAACAGAAGGGGCATGATGTAGTGGTATAGACTCCTAGCTTTCTTTACAACCACATCAGTGTTGGCTTTGCAGGTCCTTCAGCATGTGTTTAAATGGATCCCACAGATGCAGGGGACCTGAAATACATTCTGGAAGCTCTGAGTCATGCCAATTGTGACAATCAGTCTTTGGAAGACATTTTCCAAAGATTTCCAGTGTCCTCCACTGGTCAAGCACCTATATCAGCTGCCATGGGCAGACACTGGTGAATGGGGACATCAGGGACAGCAGTGGGACTACCGGAGGATTGGCTTGGCCTTCCCTCCCTAGCTAACCATGCGTTTGTTTTGCACAGGAAATCAAGTGCCACCTTTCAGTGCCAGGAGCTTGCAAAGGCTCTGCTTGGCTGATGTCCATGGCTGGGCTGGCACCTAGCAGAGGGCTCTCCACAGATGCCATCATGCTGTAGTTGGCTGCTTCCCCCTGACTCCCAGCAAATGCATCCACCTTCAAGTCTTCCAGTGAGTTCTTACGGGCTGGCACTTTGTGGAGGCCCTGTGGCCATCGAGCAGCTGTCTTGGTCCATAGTCCTGCTGTGGAGTTCCCTGGGGTCAGCCTGGCTGCCAGGTGCTGCAGCTCCCTACAGAAAGCAGTGTTGCGCAGGTCTCGGTGACACAGGCGCCTGAAGAGATGAAGCCTAGACGATGCTATGTGCCTGTTCTCTGGGAGCCCGGATCTCCTCATGCTGTAGGGTACAGCTGTGCTGATGGAAATCTGATTGAACCTAAGAGCTGGAAAAAAATACAGGCAGGCTTGAACGATACTGAATGACTTACACTTCAGCATGTGGTATTTAACAAGACAAAAAACCTTATTGGGCCTCAAAAATCACTTTATTTTTTTTTTGACACCAGGGTGCACCAACAGACCTCAGCTGCCCAAAGCTGCTTCATACACACTCTGCCCATTGCTCAGGAGCTCCAATTAAGCACAGGCGTGGGCCCTTGTTTCTGGTGTTCTTTCTTCCTAAACTGTTGTTTGGCTTTCCCAGACTGACCTCAGACTGGACTTCTCCCCTTGCTTTTACCTGATGATCCCTGGACTGTTGTTAGGACCTGCTCCTGTCCCTGCCCTGCCTGCCAAGCTCAGGTACTGTGGGACTGCTCTGCCTAAGGGGGCACTGACTGATCTCTGCTGCAGTCACTCTCTCCCAGCTCCCTTACCCTAACAGAGTTACTAGCCCTTGCTGCTCCCTGACAGTCTCCACCCCACTACCACGTGTCATTCCCTCCTGTCCACCCTGATGGTAAAGCCACCTCATATTTCAAGAAGACCAGTGTGGGATGTCCTCTTCCAATGAATAAATAGGGAGAGAAGGAATGACAAAACAACCAACCCAACTCTGTTTCTCCACCAACTGCTGCTGCTGCTTCCTCCTCTTCTTCCTCTCCTGCTGTGTTTGTGGGATAAATCTGTCTTATCTGGAAGTCATACTTCTGCTCTTCACCTGGTTCCCAGCCCCAGTCCTGAGCCTGACTGGTGGAGTTGGTCTGGAAGAAGTGTGGGTGACCAAAGCCTAAATCTTCATGACCTTCTCTTAGAGGAAACTGTTCATTGGTATCATCTGGCGATAGGGTAAGCCATGTGGCGTTGAAGTCCTGGGCAGCTCTGGACTTAGCTAGAATGGGATAGTTCTGGCTGGTTTCTGGTAGGTGGTGGTAGAGAGGTCTGTCTGTATCAGGGGCTGCAGTCTGGAGAGGCAGTATCCGTGGTACAGTGTAGTCGTAAGTTACGTGTGGCATTTTCCCATTGAAGTTGTAGTACTGGAGGAAATGGAGAAAGAAAACAAAACTCTCTTTATCTTAAGGGCATGGATTTCCCAGAGAACTCCCCTAGCCATAGCTATCTTGTGATGGATGTTAAAAGAAGATAGCATCCTCATAAATCCAAGAGAACTACACACAGCCAAACCAATATATGGCTTCCTCAGCCACCTACCGGTTTGGTCTGGGAACCAGGTTAATATTCCCCTTGTCTGAGGGAGGCCAATGACAATTTTAGTATAGGCAAGACAGGAAAGCTTATAACTAGTTCCTTACATACCATGGCATTCAGAGACTGGTTAGTGGGTCCGTGAGCTATGATATACTCCAATCCATCTGAGTTCAGGCTCAAGGGCCGCCGGTACTTGAAGACTGTGCCAGCTACCCTGAAGTTCTGAGGGTTGTCAATGGCAGAGTTACCGTTGAAGAAGAAACGTCCAGATTCATCTGCAAGTGCTTCAAAGAGAGAGAAAATGGGTAAATGTGATACTCTGTGTAGAACACTGGGACTGCACTGGTGCTGAGGAGAGCAAACAGCTCAAGATCAAGAGAAACACAATAGAAAAAGAACTATAGGCCTTCCAGCATTCATCTTCCACATCAGGTTAGCAGTGTTCAGTGCCTGGTGCTTTCATTTCCCTCTCCAACAAGAGCATAAATGTCTTCACAACAGGGACAGTCCATAGTGAGCTCAGTTTCCAAATGTCCCTCTCGCCACTCGTTGCTGGAGATGTAACTGATTTATGGATAGATGAAGTGCCCCTACGCTACCCTGGAGGAAATGCTCACAGGTACCTCTCCCACGGGACTGATGGAAGTGAACAGAGCCCTCTTCCCACCTCCCAGGCAGCTGAACTGGGATCTCCACATCCATCCAGTTCCTCTGCTTACCTAGGATGTTTTCTGTTTTCCTGCGCTCAATGATAAGGATGTCTGTGGCACCAGCTGGAATATTGGTGATGAACACATACCCTGATGAACAGAACAGAGTGTGAAGAAACCTCAAGGACAAAATAAAAAGGTCTGGGTAGGAAAAACAGCTAGTGGGACAAGTGTGTATGTAGGAGGGGAACGCTGCCCTTCAGGGGCAGGACTCTTATTTGCATTATAAATCACTGTTACAGATCTCTAAGGCTCAGCCTGAGCACTAGTGGGTCTGGAGTGAGGAAGGAGCTGCACAAGTATAACAGTCAGGCTTTAACATGTGGATGAATGTGCTGTTACAGTCTTTCTGGCAAGAGCAGAGAAAAAGCTTACTAGCGATCAGGACCGACGTTAAACAGAGAATGATGAAAAACACAGTCCCCTCAGTGACTGATTCAACAGGATTTGTCTCAGGAGTAGCATAAAAATTGACCTTTAAAGGGAGAGGAAATAAGAAGGCTCTTAAAAGTTGTGGGTTTGGCAGCATGTCTTTCCTGCTAGAAATGCAGGTCTTGTCCATTCCGCAAGATTTTATGAGGACAGGAATTGAAAGCCAAATCCATACCTGTACTACTGGAGAGGTTAGCACCATTACCCCTGCTCTGGAAAGGGGTCTGAGTGCTTTCCTAGTCTGGTGTCTGTAGGGAGTGATGCAGACTAGCGAAACATCAACAGTGTGAAATGTTCCAAAACACTCTCAAACACCGGCTAATTAACTACTACAGAGTATAGCACAGCCTTTTCCTTCTGTGGGTGGAAGAATGGGCCAGGAAGTTGCAATGGATGAATCTCAGCCCAGTTTCAGGGGAAATTCTCCTCAGCTGTGCCAGCCATAGGACTGGGTAAAGCAGGAGACTAATTGCAGGCTGAAACTCTGTGACCCCCATCATAGGAGCTTAAGTTTCAAATGAATACATAGCACAAATAAAAAAAGATTCATTGATCTCTTCACATTAGCTGAGGTAGGCAAGATGCCAAAATCAATAGGAACAAATAGATCCCCAGCTGCTTCCTGTTGTAAAGAGGTGAAGGGAAACCTTACCAGCCTAATATACTGCACATCAAAACCCTTCTCCTCTGGTGAATAAGTGAAAAGGACAAATTACAGGCATTTAAGCAGGCATGGTACTCTTCAGCTTTTTCCATCATGAGGCTGGGAAACTGCTACCCGCATCCAAGCCAGTCACCCTTCATAACTGCTGGTGTAAGAAGTAGCAGGTGAAATCTCCAGACTGTGGTAGTAGGGAGTACCTATCTGTGAGATTGCCTGTCGGAAGCTGCCCGAGACACGGTGGCAAGTGCTGCCGTCCCCTCCACACACCCTGCATCTGTCCATCGTCCGGGGTGAGTACAGGCTCCCATCGCACCCAACTGGCTGCAAGGAACAGAACAAGAGAGGGTTTCCTGGGGCCAGTATATCTCCACAGGTCAGGGTCTTTTCAAGAAAATGCTATCATGCTCTTTTGGTGGGGCTCTGGGAGTGGGTGATATAGGTTAGCTTGGAACAGAGTAATGAATGAATCCCACAGCAGCAGAAATCCACATAGGCATGCACTTACACACTCCTGATTTCTATACTAATTCCTCCCAGAGCCTCACCTCACATTTTCCATTGATGCAGACCCCTTGATAGGTCCTGTCCTTGCAGGAGGTACCATCCTGTGCTTGGACCATCAGCTGCCTCTCTCCGCTCTGGGTAGTGCACTGAAGGTCACATGGCTTACTGGAGATACTAGTGTAGTCATCTGAAGGGACAGAGGCAGAAAGTCGCCAGGCAGATCAAGGTACTCTTGAGATGGGCAGCAAGAAAGGGGACTTTCCTCTTACTCAAACTGTTGTCAGCTTGGATGTTCTTGCTGCTTGAGATGAGACCCCAAGGCTACAGACTTTGTAGCACTAAAGTGGGCATGGTATAGGCCTAGCAGAAATACTTCTTGCTGGCAAGCCCTTTTCTTTGTAATACCCTCTCTCCTTTGCAATGCCCTGTGCCAAACATGGGACTCTGAATAAGCAGATCCCAGGCCATACATAAATAAGAAAGAGCAAGCAAGAACTGTAAGAGGAGTACAGACTGTCTGGGGCTGTAGGCAAGTACACCCCATTCAGCTCAGAAACCGAAGCTAGAGGTGCAGCTATGTCCCCCTGGCAGCTAATGGAAAAACAGGTGGGTCCAGAAAGACGGTAATATCTGTGGTGAGTTCAATCTGGGCCTCAAGGCACAACTGGCAACCTATGTGAAGCAATCTGTCTTGCCTGTGCAGGAAAGAGATAGGCATCCTGTTCAGAACAACCCACCACCAACCCGGTATAAAGCATGCTGGGTGACAGAGGCAGCCAAAATTGTAGAAGGCACAAAGAGCATGAACACCCACTCTGCCAAGATGACTGCTGGTTAGCCAAGACAACTCAGAGAAGCCTGTGTCCTGTCTGCCCACCAGTGCTTGCTGATGTAGGATCCAAAACAGGAGCAATGTGGTGAGAGAGGAGGCCTGGCTGGGTGGAGCAGTTCTGTGAAAAGACAGGGAACGATTTCTCCAAAGCAGGGAGCACAGGGAAGCACTTCCAGACCAGCCAGGATCATCCATGCCTTTTCCCCTGGGACCTTCCCCTTCTCCTCTGTCTGAGAAAATCCTGTGGGCTTTTTCTCTCCCTGCTCCTTTCAGTGAAGCTGTGAAAACCCACCTGGATAGAGAGGCATCCAGTGGTAGTAACGCTTCCCAAAGGCTTTGGCATTGAAACTGGAGCATTGCTGCTGTTTGAAGCTTGCTGTGTTGGCTGGGCAGGGCTACGGAGGGAATAAATGTGATCAAAAGCTCCCTATGTCACCGCCATGGCTGTGACAGATGCTTGTCCCTGCTGCATCCCCGAAGGATGAAAATGCCCTGTCCACCCTGGGAGGAATCAGTGATGGACTCTGAGATGCCATAATACAGGCAGAAAGGCCAGGCCTCTGTTGCCAAGGGCCCTTCAGACAGCTGCATTTAACAGTCCTGCAGAAATTACTTCCAGCAAAGCATACTGAAAAAACTCTACCCACCTCCCCACCCCACAACAAATATATTTTTATAGCCTTTTCCCCCACCTTTCAGTCCCAGAGAGTAGAGCCCATCTCTTGTATCTTCAAAGGCACGCTGTCACCCATCCCAGGAGTGGATCACACCCCTTGTCTGCACTCTGAGTGCTACTACTCTTGCAGCTCTCCAAATTTCACATTCCCCAGTGAGGAACAGTCAGTACTAAAAGTTGCTCTTACCTGCTGCTGGCACAGTTGGTAGTGCTTGGCTTGACCAACACATATGGTACTGTTTGTTGCCTGGGGTATCTGCAGCCTGCAAACCAGAAAGAAAATGAGCTGGAGGTCTGTGAAGTACTGAGGTAGTAAGGATGACAGAGGAACTAGCTTGTCTTAAGGGGGAGAAGCAAGGCAGGTATTTTATTCGAGGAAAGCTTTCTGGATCTAGACTAGCCAACATCTATGAAGCCCATTTTCTGTGCTTTTAGGTGAACTGCGATTTTAGATTACTCTCATTTTGGGACAGGTTGAGCAGACAGGGAGCAACTCCAGTACCACCACCTCTGTGTCTCTTGACCTCTGAGCTCCAAAAGGGTTGATGTGACAGAAGGACAACAGACTCTGATGATGCTTCACTCCCAC
Organism: Psilopsiagon aymara; assembly: GCA_024733675.1. Lineage (NCBI taxonomy): Eukaryota > Metazoa > Chordata > Aves > Psittaciformes > Psittacidae > Psilopsiagon > Psilopsiagon aymara. Next base: position 23,275 of record JANRGW010031985.1, on the reverse strand, counting down.
GGAAGCACACAGGATTTGCGGTGAAGAGGGAAGCTGATCTCAGGATTCACTTTGCAGAAGGCAAAGATGGAACCTCTCATGGAGACTGGCCCGGTTAAAATATTAGCAGATGATGGACCAAAACCATAGGAATTTCTCAACACTTCAGCTCTGGAAAGCAAGGGTTATCCATGGGACACTGGAGTCCTGGACTGATGCAAAGGCAAAAAAAATCTTGAAAGCTGGGAAGATGTATGGAGAATGGCCGAGACCACAGATTAAGGCAATGGTGTGTGTGAACGGGAGTAGCTGACAATGTGTTAACAGTATTGGAAACTTAGGGTGGACTGTGTAATCAAGAACCTTGTAGGCATACTCCGGCTGGACTGGCTGGAGGCTCTGCAGCTGTCCCTCCAGAACAATGCTTTACATGATGTAGGCAAATCCTAAATTTACACCAACCAGCTTGAAAACTGCCATCCTTTCCAGCTGAAGTAGAGGCTCCCTGCAGACTCAGAAATCATTTTGTGGACAGCCATTCTCCTTAAAGCTGAAGAAACCTTTTGACTGGCTTTTACGTTGAGAGGTTTTCTGTTTGTTTGCTTGAAACTGACTCAATCCCTGGAGTAAAATGCCATAGCAAAGTCCTTCCCACCCCAACTGTGGAGTCGAGGATAGAGCAGATGCCAAATGGAGAGGAAAATGTCTCTTCAGTCAGCAGGCAAAGGGCAAACAGGCTGCTCTGGCTGTGGGGGGTATGAGACAGCCCCAGGCTCCTTCCCACCCTTTGTTTCCCACTCCTCTCCCATCATGGCCACAGTGTGCCAGGGAAAAGCAACGGCAGAGACATTGGGAAGGTAGCAGAGAGGCTACATCCAGATGGAAGGTACTGTAGCACATCTGGACCCTCACCACGCTGTCAAAGAACCCACATAGAATAAGTTTTCTGCTGAAGGAAGGAGAGCAGGTTGGGGATCCTAGCTTGAGCTTCCTCCACTCAGGAGTGCATCCATGCAGAAGGGAAAGGGGCAGAGTATGGGGTGGGCAGCACCTGTGAGCTTGCTGTGCTGCAGGATGCTGGCTCTCATTGGCATCACAGGAGCCTAGAGTAGGAGAGTAGTGAGGTGTGCTGGAAGAGGAGAGCTTGGTGGCAAGGTGACCCAGAAGGTACAGCAGGAGCTCAGGAGGCTGAAGTTCCCCAATACTCCTCACTCCCACAAACCCAGTCCAACTGACACCAGAACTGTAGCAGCTGTAGGGGACAAATGCAGCTGTAGGGGACAAATGGAGATGCCAGATATATCACAGAGGGAAATAAACTTGCAAGCTCTGCAGAGAATAAAGAGGAGAAACTGCTGAGATGTGGCTGAGCTAACTGCTGTCAGGAGTAAATCAAGTTCCCATAAGGCATCTGGGAATATGTACCCACATCCTTAGCACAGGAACTGCCTACAAATCAGGGTTAAGCTGGTCAGAGCTACCACAATAAATGAAGGAAAGGGGAAGTGGAATAGAGCTAGCTTTCTTCAGCTCACAACTCTGTCAAATCTCCCACAGACTCCAAAAGGGGACCAACCTCTTGCTCCCTATCAGATGAACCAGGCTGAGTGGGTGACATGTTCAGGGGGCCTGTGGCCTGCCCCACTGCAGTGTGCTTCTCCCTTGCCAGCCCTCCCCACCACTGCCTGCTCATCACCTACCCCACAGGCCACTGCCACCTTCCTTTCCAAGAGACCAGGGATGAAGACAGAACAGCTGACCCCACAAACTCAGGAGATCCAGCCTAAAACATAGGTCAGGGGCACACGATTTCCCCTCTGCCACTTCAGACCTGGCCAAGGGCTCAGGCTGGGACACAACTCACCTCTGTTGCAAGCAGTGCCGCTCCCGGGACATCACGCCTCCTCCACAGGACCTGGAACAGGTGGACCAGGAGCTCCACTCTCCCCACCACTTGGTGACTTCTTCATCCCAGAAGCCAGCTCCATCTGCTGCCTCACTACTGTCCTGACAGAAACAGAGCATGATTAGATGGAGAACCTGGCTCCTCACCAGCTCTGAAACAGAGAAGGGCCTTCCAAAGGCAGCTCGTCCAGGGACCTTGTCACCTGGATGCCTTCTAAAGGGGCAGCACTGGGACAACCATGTCAGGATCAAGGTTCCCGTGAGGCCACACCAGGCTCATGCATCTCAAAATTCAAATTTCCCTTGAAGACTGAGTTATGCAAAGGAAAATGCCTCTGGGATCTTATGCCATGCTGTAGAGAAGGGCTGTTGGGCTGGTTATATGTGATAGTAACACAAGCTGCAGCTTGGGTAAGAGAGAACAGCAGATCACAGGAAGTGCTGCCTGATGCAAGGTCAGGAGAGAAGAGAAAGATCTGCGGTGCTTGACCATGCAGATGCCTGCCTGCAGAGAAGCTGGGGGTCCACATCTATCACTCACTGGAGCTGCATTTCACCAAGTAAACTCTTTGTGACTAAATCAGCTCAGATCCAAGCTCCTCTCCCTCCAGCCCTCACAAGTCATTTTCAAAAGTGCTTCAGAACCTGAGTCTCCTGCAATTGCTGCTGTTCCCTTTCCCTATGCACCCCACTCTTCTCAGAGGTGGACTACTCCATCTCCCAGCAGGCCTCGCTAGGGCTGAGCCTTTAATTTTGGCAAAACTGAGCTCTGCTGGTCCCAGCATGGTCATTGCAGCAGGCTGCTGTTGGCTGTGCCTTCACAATTCCCAGCAGGTAGGAGATTCTGTGCTTTAGCTTTAGCTTTGGGTTTCTTCCTTAGAATATTTTTCTGTTTAGTGTCTGTCTGATGGCTTAAAAACTCCCAAAGACTTTGGCAAACTAGCCTGTGCAGGATTTAATTTGCTGTTTACTGAAACACAGCTGTGAGTAGTGTTAAATGCAGCAATGAGTTTAACACAGGATAGTGACTAGAAGGGATTTATCCAGTTGAAAATACTGACAATGTTTGAGTACTAGTAGAAGAAACTAAATAATGTGCGCGTGTGAAGCCTGCTACATTGAAGTAAAGGCTCAGGGAAGTTGTATCAGCGCTACTATCTGTGGCAGTGGCAAATAATCCTGTGCAAAGAACCAGTCTGCAAAGCCTAACCAATGGGTGTGAAAGAAAACTCAGCAGGGTTTACTTATCACTAAATGTGCTCTGTATGCTATTTTGGTAGTCTGTCTCTTGGCTTTATGCTTTTCATAGTATAATACAGCCAAAGTGTTCTTCATCTTGTAGTGTAATTCCTGTCTGAAAACTTGTTTTTACAGCATCTACCAACAGAACATCCTCTGGCCAGAGGAGATGCAGCTGGTTCATGTAAATGTTTTTAAGTTGTAACTTAAAGTGGCTGAAATAAGCATAGTGCTGCTGCTTCTTGGCGATAGCCAGAATATGCTGAAAGTGACCTTTTCTGCTGCAGAAAAGCACCACAATACCCAATGCTTTACTCTGTAGTTGACTACAGTAGTTAATTTTTGAAAACAACAATATGGCAAAACTCTTTGCTGTACTTAGATGTTCTGGCTGGAGTTGACTTGCCTGACAGGGACCAAATGCTGTGGTCAGCAGCTGAGCTGCTCGAGAGAAAAATGAAGGTTACAGGAAACAGATATGTTTTCAAAAATTAACTTTTTATCTTCTTCCAAATGATCATCTCAACCTATGTCCTATGAGAATTTTTGTCTGACTCTATACTATCAGACTGTAAATGGAAATGCTGACTATGTTGCTTTCACAGTCAGAAATGAAAGAAACCAAAGGTCTCTTACGGTAAGGTATTTTTGGCTAGAATCTCTCCCTGACCTCTTCTATGCTTCCCTGAGACAAGCATCTCAAGGCCTGCGGAGAAAAGAGCTCTTCACAGTTGTTGGGATGGAGAATGCCAATGATTTATCCGGTGTCTGTGCAGAGAGCTCAGCACAATACAGATTCTCCCATTGCTGGGGTGATAATTAAAGCTTGTGTCTTACCAGTTCACTGGTTAGTTGCATGAGGCACATGGACAGCATGGGGAGAAGGCATGTGGACTAAAAGCTGCAATATTTACACAGCTTTTCCCCAGGTGGCAATAAAAATCTGACACTCTAACCAGCAAGATAATCCTGCTCCACAGATCTTATAATCCAAATAAGCAAGACAAGGCAGCAAGGAGAAGGGAAGTTTAGATGGGCTGTTCTACTGACCTATCCCTAGATACGAAAAAGACTTTGTGTACCTGGAGTGGTGGAAAATTGCAGACTTCTCTTCTGGGTTACTGCTCTTGGGTGTTTTGCCTTGATGCAAGGAGACTTGGCATGTTTGGGGAAGATCAGCATCTCTCCCTTTGTGTGCCTCTTTCTTATGGTTAGAATAAGATATGTTTCTCTCCACACTGGGACTTTCAGGGATGACAGGAGCCCAAAGGAAGATCTAATGAAGGATGCTAGGCAAAACCTTTTTTAAAAATAAAATGTGTTTCCCTATATCCATAAATCCTGTTCCTGCTTCCTTGTGGCACGAGAGTAATCGATCTCTTTTAAAGTAGATTGATTTGGCCCACAGGTTTTCCACAACCAAGCTCCCTTGCTGGTCCTTGCCTAGGAATCCTTAGTTTCTTGTGTAAATAAGGACAATGCTGAGCTGTCCCCTGGACCAGTAAGACTTACAGCATAACTACAACATAGTCCTAGGTCTGGTGATGTAGAGTGGGACCTCCAGGTACTTAATGCTGAGACAGCTGGTTTCAATCTGTGCTGAATTTATTATACTGTCAGAAATAAATTTGCACTAACCGTGACACACAAATGGTTCTTGTTTTTCATTAGTGATACTTGCATTTTCCAAATTTTCAGATAGTAAATTAAAGACTGTGGGAAAGACTCCTGATTAGCTTAGCTCCTAGCTTTAGTTTCCCAAGCCCCTCAGCAAATCCCAAGAGTTACCTTCTGGCCAAGTGAATTCCTCTCCCCCACCTCCTCCTTATAGGATAAATCAAAGGTGCTTAAAAACTACTCTTCTGCATTCTCCTGGTTGAAGGAGATGCTGGAACTGCTCTAATTTGCACTCTGCAAATAACAGAAACAGAGGAGGCTAGAAACAACGGAGCAGGAAATGTGCATAGGTCCAGTCTTTATAAGGCTAGTTCTCTCTGGATTTGAGTGAGGGCTCTGCCTAAAGGAGGTAAGAGAGTCAGGTGTGATTCCTTAGGTAATGAGGAATATAAGGCCTAGAATTTACACCTGTAGAAAAGAGGGACCCCATTCCAGTTCAGTCAGGTGCTCTCCACAAGACTTCCCCCTCAGGCATTTGTGGCTTGGCACCGGTGATTATATAGCTGCAGTTCTTCCTCTCTGAGGTTAACCAAGCTATTTCTGTGCTTCTGCACCTACACAGGAGGCTACGCAACTGAGTGAGAGTTGCCCTCCTGTCCCCTTGTTGGGGGAACCACATCTTTAAACCCCAGCCTGCAGAGAACTTTCTGATGACAAAGTATCTGTCTCCAGATTTGCCAATATCAATAGCAGAAACATCAGTCTCTCAGCCAGTATCACTGAAAGCTTTTTTGGCCTAACTGAAGACCCAGCAGCTGCTTCCCCTCTCCCCCCTGCCAAACAAGGGCTGACACAAATAAAATGTTTCAGTCCTGCAAAGAAGGGTGGGCTTGGACTGACATCCGATCAGATTTCCAGCCGGTCTTTCTGAAGAGCTGAAAGGGATAAAATAAATTCTCCACTGACTCCCTGTCATGCCCTGGATCAGCTCTAAGCTATGCTGGGTTTCCCAGAAACCTGGGAAAAACTGCAATTACTGTGTCAGTGGCCCAGTCTCTTGTGTTGCTTATTGTTGTGCCTAATCTTGAGATTCATTAGAGCCTGGGTCCTGGAAAAATGCTGTCTGGGAAGAGAGACCACAAACATGTCTGTCTAGTTCCCTTAATAGAGGAGCTCAGGGTGGAAGCTCTCCTGCTGCAGCCTGGCAGGAAAAAAAACACTGGCCCACCCCTGAGGGGCACAGTAGCTGTTACAAACTGTTCTGCTCAGCCCTAAGCTTGTTAGACTACTAGAAACAGCAGCTGAAAATGAAATAAATTCTTCACAGACCTCTTCTGAGGCTATTAACTGTACAGCCTCTACCAAAAATGTCCATGATCCCTTTACTGAAGGGCTTCTCTCTACAGCAAACCACACACACTACTTACTGGAATACTAAGTGGCTTCAGATGTCTTAATGCCTGGAATTGATGTCAGATTATTATCTGAAAATGAATGACCATGTTCAACTCCCCTTCTTTGAGCTCCCCATGTCATTCTCTGACTAAAGCTGTGGTGAAAGAGTCTACCACAGCCCTGAAAGAAAACAACAATGGCATTTGCAATTATGCCTTAATGTTTTACAAAAGAACTGGTGTTTTACGAAAGAACTGGTGTTTGTGTAAAGCTGCTTCTCATCCTGTCATGGTTTTATCCTATTTGGGTAGACTAAATAGTTTGTATGAGAGATTCAGTGTTGGAAGCAGACACAAAACACAATTTTCTTTAGAAAAGTTGAAAACAAGGTATCTGAGTTTTCCATGAGGGGAAGGTACCCTGAAGTAAAATAAGCAATGCAGAATAAGTTTTAGGGGATCAGGAAGAACGTTAATCTGGGTGGAAACAGTAGCTTGTTAAAGATGTGATATTGCAGCAGGTAAGTAACAGAAATCTGGACATACAGTGAGGTCCAGATGAGAAGCAAATTAGAAAACCAGTGAACAGAAGCCTGTGGAAAACTATTAAGTACTGTTCAAAACCCTGTCGTGACAGAAATTTCACGAAATTTCAGAAATGCTGCACATCATTACAAAATATTTGATCCAAGTCAGTTAGGTTCTTCACTTCAAGTGGGATAACTCACTTATTCTGGGGCAATCTGGTAAAAAGGATGGAAATCTGTGACAGGGAAGAAGTGAATAACAGGCAGTGTGTATGAGAGGTGTCTCATTGTCACTTTTTTCAGAGGCACTGAGTGCCAATAGCCCCACAGAGGAAGGAATTTGCTTACCCTATCTATAGATTTAGGCCATGACACTTTTTGTATAGTCATGTTGTATAAAGAAAACAGAACAGCAAGAGAAACTGTAGGTTAATTCCCTAATGACCATTTTGTGCGCTAGCTTGCACTGGAGATAACAATCAACACTAGGAACATCTGCTAGGCCAACTTGCACTATGCAATCCTTGATCAGAGTGCTCTGTGGGATTCTCCTGGAGTAAGGGAGTCTTCAGGGCACACCTGGCAACAGTACTGGTGTGTGTTTGTTCTGGGGAGAGCTCAGCAGCCCTTCTCCCAGGCCCAGATGCCCTCAGCTTAGGTGCTGTACAAACACAGCTGCTGGGGGCAGGGAGAATCACCAGCAGCCAAGGCTTGGGGGCACATGCTGATGGAGGAGTCCATTCAGGTCACTCTTTAATGAAGGACTTCACATCTGTTTAACCTTACCCGGCTTGGTCTACCTGAGGTTTTCTCTGACTTAGCCACATAGTTAAGGGGTAAAGAGAATGTGCAGTGGATATGTGTAAAGGTAAAAACAAAGTGGAAATGAGACACTTCAGCTGTAAAATTAACCAGGAGATGCTGCTGCTCCTTAAACCTGGATTATACACAGTAAAGCTGGTGTCTGGTCTTTTCTGCATTTAAAATAGCTCCTGTGAGATTGCTTCACCCTGATGGAGGCTGGCTTGCGCGGGTGGGAAACACAACCCCAAACTCTCTTTTCCCTTCTGCAGAGCAGAATCCCTTTAGCAGCAAAGTCTGGCCATGTTCCCCCTGGGGAAACAGGAGCCCCGAGCCAGAATGCACGCAGTGACCCGTGAAGGCAGGGGCACAGCTGGTGCCTCGCAGAGCTGGGATTTCTGCCTCCCTGCCACAGTAACAGGGGCAATTCTCCCAGGCTGGGCCTCAGGGAGAAGGGGACTGGCAGAGGGGTTTTGGTGCTGTCGCGGAAAAAAGTGCTGCTAGGAGGACCAGGCTGAGAAAGTCCTCGATGGAGGACAGCAGAGATGAGGGGAGTGTGGGGCTTCAATGCCTGGACATGCATCCCTAAGGCAGAGAAAGCTGCTCCCTGAACCCATGTGTGGGGTGGCAGGAGGGCCAGGGAGGATCAAAGTCTGTTTTCAGTCCTAAACTGGAGGCAGCCCTCTGCTAGGGATGAGCATGGGGGGCAGCCTCTGGCAAACCCCCTCCAGGGAAAGGCCCTGCTCCCCATGGTCCTTCTGGTGATGCTGGGAAGCTTCCTCAGGCATCCTTAGCCCCCGTCGGCCTTTTATAAAGTCAGGCGCTGGGCAACGGGCAAAGTGTCTGGTCCCTGAGGTAAATTTGGGGGAAGACACAACAAAACCCCCTCCTCAAGCACTTCAAGGCTGAAGGAGGGCAGCGGGAGAACCCCCAAGTCCAGGCTACCCCCTGCAGAAACCAGAAACCTACGGGGAAGGGCGACCGCCCGCAGCACTGCCCCTCGCAGGCCCGGGGCGGCCAGCACCGCCGCCGCCAGCTCGGAACGACCCTCCTGGCCCCGGGCCCACCGCGGCTCCCTGAGGGGAGGGAAGGAAGGAAGGAGGGAAGGAAGGAAGGAAGGAAGGAGGGGGCGAAGGGAAGCTCCGCCGCCGCGGGCCCACCCGCTGCCGCTTACCTTAGCCCCGAGGGGCGCGGCGGCGGTGCTGAGAAGGAGGAGGAGGCAGAGGCAGAGGCGGAGGCGGTGGGGAGCGGCGGCCATGCCGCGCTGCTGCTGCAGCTGCCGTTGCCGCTGCCGCGGAGGAGACGGCGAGGCGGCGCGGCGGCCCACCAGCGGTGGTGGCAGGAGCAGCGGCCGCCGGAGCGCGGGCCGGCATGGCTGAGGGAGTTAATGACTTTACAACCTGCCGGGTGGCGGGCGGCGACCCGCGGCGCTGCCGCTCGGCGGGGGGGCAGGGGGCTGGGCGCTTCTCAGGCCCCGCCGCCCTGGGGCTCGGTCTCGCGTCCCGCCTGCGATCTTGCGGGGCCGGCGCCAGCAGGGGGGCGGGCAGCCTGGGCCTGCCGCCTCTTACCGCCTTGTCCGCTGCCGGTCCCAGCCCTTGCCACAGCACCAGTTTCTCTCTGCTTTCTGCGGCTCCTTCGTAGCCCCGCAGCGTCTCCCGGCAGCGGCGGGATGCAGCGAGCGTCCCTGCCGGACCTTGGCCACCCGCGCTGCCCCTGCACCGCGCACACCCCGCGCTCCCAAGCGACGTCCTCCCTCCGCTGCTTTCCTCCTGCACAAAAATTTGCTCTACCCAGTTCCTCTTTCCTTCCCTTTCTGGGCGAGCTATGTTTCTTGGTGTATCCCTTTTGGTTCTGCTGGGGCTGAAGGGAAGCGTGTGCTCTGTGCCGGGAAGGAGGGAAACGACCCGGGACACGGAGAGCTGCTCTTTCTGGCGCTGCGAATGAACTGTGCCTGTGTGGGTAGTGAACCCGATGACCTGGCACATACTAAAAGAGGGTATAGTTACCTAGAGGCCCCCAGATCTCCCCTACGGTTTGTTCGGTTGCATACTAAAGCGCAGCTTAAGCCACACAGGGAAGTTGTTCAGTCTGTGCATCCTGATGTTATGCAGTGACTGCAAAAAGCATGGTGCAAAATCAGACCATTTGAACCTACTCCAGCAGTCTGCTCTTTGCTTGAGGCCTTCTCAGAAGATGCAATGGCACCTCAGAAACGCCCATAAGCTCTCTGAGACCTTTCAAGGTAAAGAAATCTGTCGATGCCTGTCTCCAGGTGCTGCTTTCAGGCTAGAGCACTGAGATAGTCAGGTGTGTAATTTAAGAGGAATGAATTTACTTGCCCTCCTTTCTGGATCCCCCTTTGTTGTGCTTGTGAACAGAAGACAGCTCTTGGTGATATTCTGTGAGTTTCCAGCTGCTTCAAGCCATTGACAGAGGCTGTGCAAAGATAGCATTAGGTGTCCCTGACCTGGGGCAGGCGCCTGGGCAGCCGCAGTTCCTGCCTGCCAGATGTGCTGTAATTAGTATAGGAAGGTGATCCGAGCACTCCACGCCTCTCCCCTACCAAGGGTTTCAGCCTCAAGGTGGAGGGGAGGAAGGGGAGATGAATGATGGAGGAATGTCAGCAGGGGGGAGCAACTGGGAGCTCTGATCAAAGCTGTTTGCTAGCAGGCAGGGGGCAAGGCAAGGAGAGAAGGGGGGCAATCCTCTTCTGGCCCATCCACAGAAAAAGAGAGTGAGGAGCACTGACAATAGCATGGTTGCATCATGAGCTGCCTTCTACAAATGGGGAGGAAGCTTCAGAGTAAATTCTTGGCCTTCCTGCCCTCCTGCAGCCCTGTGTAATGTTCCTCTGGGCCCAGCTCCTGCACTGCAGATAAGCAAAGCTGTGGAGAGGCAGTGAGGAGGGGGAGAGGCTGTGCTGAAGAAGAAAAGTGTGGCTGGCTCCAGATGAGTGAGGGAGTCAGTTGCAGTTTGGGTCTCACGTGAGTTACAGTGTGTCTGATGTTCTGCAGCTCAAACCCAGTGTATGAGCAGGAGCCCACGGGGGCAGAAACAGGCTGTTGTATGCTGTTCAGTGCAAAGACAATTTGAGGATGGGGATCTGCATATGAGGCGCTAAGGGACAGTGATGGGGCAAATCCAGGTGGCTTTCAGTGCTCTCCCCTCCCTCCAGGGCCCCTTTGTGCCCCCTCTTGCTAGGCCAGTTTGCATCCCTTTAGTTCAACTCCTGAGCCTCTTCTGCTCACAGGGGTGAAAGGCAGCAAGACGCTTAAAATGCTGCTTGCCATTTTACACCCTGAGTTTAAGCAGCATGGTTGTTTTCTTAATGTTCAGAGCACATTTTGAATAATCTCAGTCAATGTGGGAGCAATGGTATAGGAGATAAAGGTTCCCTCTCAGCCTTGAGAACCCAACCTCCACTAATCAATATATGAAAGGGTTTGGTAGTGTATTGAACCGATTAATACACTTAAAACTTTGCTAATAAAACCATCACCAGCCACCACAACCAGCTTCCAGTCTTGTAATCATTTCTAAACCACCTCTCTCAATTTGTACTTTTTTTCCCCACTGTCTTTACTGAAGTAAATTTGCCACTTTCTAACTGGACCAGCTGGTTCTGCTGTATTATGTACATGAGCAGGCTGAGCTCTGCATGTGCAGCAGCTCTTTGTGGTCTCACATTCCAGCCTTACCATTGAAAAGGGCTTTTCCTCTGCTGCTTCAAAGTTTCATGTGCCCTGTTAACAGAAAGTAGGTGTGTGTTACCACCAGGGAATGTTTAAAGGATTTATGAGGTTGAGGATCTCCCCTTTATTAGCACCCAAGAGCAGAGCTATACAGTTTCATCCTAACAGTCTCTCCATAACCAAAATTGAGCTGAGGCCAGCCAGTGTGTTTCACTGTAGGTGCCAGCCACATTTGGACATGTGGGCTGCTTGTGGGGATCTGATCTGTGCTCATTTCCTGCCCTCTGGAAGCTGCCTAGGGTAATTTCAACCTCTTGTTTCATTGAATTGTGTTTCATCAGCCAACTGTTTCTCCAGAAAGCTTCCAAACACAGTCAGGAAGAGGAATCAATGCATATCGCCTCTGGAAAGGAGAACCAGTGTTTGTGGCTGCTGTTGCAGCAGGTCCTGCAGGACTGGAGTATGCCGTCCTTTAACATTACCTGAAGGGATTTATTCTGCTCACAGCTCACTTGCAGATGTTAAGATGGCAGCTATCTTCCCACAGGGAAAGTTTCAGCATCATAATTATAGAGGTTGTGAATTCAAAAAAAGGCATGTGAGAGATGAGCCTGAAGTGTAAAGGTATTTGGACCTCTTTAGTTCCCTGAGTGTGTGTGTTTTCCTCCCATTGGCCAAGCTGCTGGAGGAAGCCTGTCTTTGACAGCAGTCTTGCAGAGCACTGCGCTGGGTTTTTAGTCCATATCTCTGGCCAAACAGTTGCAGTAACTCAGTTGGCTTTACCTGGTGTTTGCCCCAGCACAGATGCCCCTTCCTGGCCCTTGGAGCAGAAACAACTGCCCTTTGCTCTCCCTTTTGTGGAAGAACCCCTGCGGTCCAAGGCTTCCCACTGCAGGCGCAAGCTCTGACCAGGGAAACGGCTGATCCTTCTTTCTGTCATTCTGACCAGCTCTAAGGGGTCAGCTCTGTTAACACAGAAAAAACAGTGGCTTCATTCAGCTCAGCTCAACCTGTAACAGGGGGAAGAGGCCTGTAGAGATCACCACGACCTGAAACTGCTTCCCGGCGGTGTTTGAGTGGCCCTCAAAGGATGAGTGGTGTGGGGAGGCTGTTTCCATCCCTTGCACTGGACCGCGGCGCTGCCTCTGCTCGGGCTCTGAGAGGATCCTCAGCTCTCGAGTGCCCCCTCTCGGCCTGAGCAGAGCTGCACGCTCGAGCCAAAGCGGGGAGAGGCGAGCAGGGCTGTTCGAGGCTTTGCCTCCTCCCCGGGCGGGCAGTACACTTGCAAGCTGTATTCTTCAAGCCTTTTCATTGCCGGCTCCTAGATCCACATCCCACAGGCTGAGGCCAAGCTCCTTTGTGCAGTACATTGTATGGCTGCTTCCCCTGGAGAGGTGAAGGAGGGAAATAAAAAAAGTGTTAAGCTCCCGGCATATGCAAATCTCTCTTACAATGGAGGTCTTGTAGGCCTAAAAGTGACCCCCAAGGAACCAGCCGTCTGGCAGCAGAGCCTGCCCATGCATGGAGCTGCAGGAGAGTTAAGGTGTCAGAGAGCTCCTGGAAGGTTAACGCTCAAAAGGAGGGATGTGGCTCAGCTGGGTTCACTGCCTGTCTCTTTACATCCTGCCTTCTTTCAGTTTTAGCCTGTGCTGGTGCAGCGGGGCAAACAGAGATGTGGCATGATGTGCCTGTTGCAGGGACGGGGTGCTGCACAGAGAACCAGGTGGCATGCCAAGCCCATGCAGCACTGGCTGGGCCGCTTGTCTTTAAATGCTGGAGATGATAAGTTTATGTCCTATCACAGGGCAGCGGCACATTCACACACATTATCAGTGCTCATCTTGTGCCGGTGCAGTTGAGGCTGGCCTTCCAGAACTGGTTTTGCCCCTCAGTTGAGCTGCTGTGTAATTTTCAAGGTGATTTTTAGGGTTGTTGAGCACCCTGTGGCGGCATATCCTTCCCTGCAGAACTACTGCAGGGAAGTATAGTTGGGAGAAGGATAGTTGGGGAGCAGAATGCTTTAACAGGCCAAGTAGAATAAGATTTAATTTTTTTTTCTGTAAGATGAGGAACTGAAAAATAATTTAATTTTTCACATTGACGTAACAACAGGCAACTGATAAGCTTCAGCCAAACCCACGGTCTTGCTGAGCTTGGGTGATATGTATGTGCAGGAAGAGATGTTCCCAGAGAGATTATGAACTAGGACTGGGAAGAATAAATTTACCTTCGATGCTGCAGAGCTGGACCATGTCCTGCTTCATCCTGGTCTTGTGCTGACCTGTCACAGCCTGGGAAGGGGAAGCTTTAGTTCCTCCTGAGCTGCCATGGGTGTATCTGCTTTGTTTGTGCCCCACGACCTCTGCGTCACCTGGCAGGCACCACTCCCATTCCTGGTTCAACCTGGTTTTTGGAGCAGGTATGAGGATGACGATTTTGTTTACTAACAGAAATCTTAAGGTCCTTTCCAACCCTAACTATTCGGTGATTCTATGGTGAGTACACCATCTAGGGGAAAAATACCAGTGCATCCTTCTGCCTGGAGACGCTCTTGGAGCTTGTTCAGCTGGTCCCTGTGCACTCACTTTCGAATTCATGTGCAAGACTAAAAAACCATCCTGGGTTTGTCATCCACCAATCACTTAACCTGGTGACATCAGACTTTCATCTGAATCTTTGGGCTAGGACCAAGGCTTGTTCTCTTGCATCAGACCACAGGAAACGAGTGATGTTTACTTCTGGCAATTGATCACGTGAACATCTATGTGAAAATAAAGGCCAATGTTATGAGTATTTAGGTTGTCAGGGCCTGGACAGGGACTGAAGAAAATCCGGAATGAAAGGGTAAATCCTCTTTTGTTCAGCCTTTTCTCTGTTTAGGCCAGAGCTGGGCAAAGTAATTCATCACAAATATAACAATTTGTGTGTCCTGACATGGTGTGACATTGGGTGGAACCAATCTGATCAAGGGCGTTGAAATGAGAAATATTTGCTTTCTGTATTTCTCAAGTATTTCAGTTGTCCATGGATTTTAGTTTAATTATTATCATTAAGCATTATGCAAACTTTAGTATGTTCCAGTCTGCGCTGAATTCAAAAGCTGTTCGGGGGTTTAGTTTTGCCTTAGTTGAAAAAGCTGCAAATGTTTGCCCCAAACAACTGAGAAAAAGGTTGTTTGGTTTTTTCTGGAAAAAGCTAATATTCAATTTGTTTGCACAAATATAGCCCTGACCTAAAAAACCACTTTGTCTAATATCTAATGATCCCTTTTCCTTAATAAACTGAAAATAGCTAGTGGAAGGAGAAAAAAAAAGGAACACCACCAAAACACTCAAAAAACCCCAACAAAAGCCACCACCATAAAAGCAAACAAACCAACCAACCAATCACAAAACCAGAACAGGTCTGGCAAGACTCCAGTCTCACTCTGAAGACTTTTGGCTTCTTTCACAATCTCATTATTTATTTGTATATAGAAGTCTTGGTTCAGAAGCAAGCAGACATTTTGCCTTCAAAGGCTCATAAAAATATCTCTGTATTAGACCAGCTAGGGTGAGTGAAGCTTACAGTGACGTGCCCAAGCAGTGTGAATTTGGCCTTGCATACCCTGGCTATGCATTAAAAAACAGTGCATAAAACTGAGAGTAAGATAACATTAAAATACAGACTTCCTTCGAGATATTGACATGAGTAATGCTCTGCTGGTTCTTATATCAACGCCCATACTGAACCATGCAGAACAGAAACAGTATTTTCTGTTACCAAAGTAGTGTTTAGCAATAAAAAGAAGGAAGGGGGGAAGCAACCTGTATCTTGTACAAAATCATGCCCTGGGCTGCCCTGCTAATGCTGAGCTCCACCAGGTAACTTTCACAACTAGCCTAGTGTTTGCCACAGTTAAAACTCTTTCGTTGTGTCTCCATGTGCCCAACCAACAAAGTTGTCCTTTGACTAGAACATGAACAAATAACCCCTTCCTCTTCCTTTGTTTTGCCCCCTCCTCCAAGTTAGTTGCCACAGATCTCCTAAGACAGGTTAAGGCACGCAGCAGGAGGAAAGAAGAGGCAGGCTGTGGTTTTAGGGTGCTGGGTTGTACCTCAGCTGACCCATCAGTGAGGCACATCAGCAAGGCATCATTGGCAGGAGAACCTGGACAGCACGAGGGTCCAGTTGCTGTAAGGAGCACTCACATGTGCTGCTTGTAAAAAGACCATAGTGCTCTCAATTTGTGTCCTGTTCGGATACAGAGCCTGGCTCTGCAAGGCCCTAGCCTGTGCTGCTTATATGGAAATAAGCCATACTGTGCTACAGCTGCTCCTTTTCTGGCAGACAGCTCTGTAGGCATGAGGGTCTGACACCTGGGGCAGGTCATTGTGTTGTTATAAATGCTGCAACCTGCACCTACCCCTGAGGTGTTCCCTGAGTTGGCTGCTCTGTCCCAGAGCATCTGCGTAAGTGCAGTGTGCAGGGGCAACACAGTTTCCAGGACTCAGATTTCTCTTCCTGGTATGCAGAAGAGGAGGCACAGTAAGAAAACAACCTGCTTTGTTGGGGAATATTTAGTGTTAACATGAAAGATTTTGTCTTTACCAGCTAATCCCAGCTCTGCTCCTAGTTCCTTTAGCATATGCCAGAGCACCAGCTGCCTGTCAGGGAGGCAAATGTACCTTTGGAGGGCAAAGACCTGGAGTGCTACCCTACGTGATTTGAAATTAATACAGAATCATAGAACAGTTTCGGTTGGAAAGGACCTTAAAATCATTTGGTTCCAACCCCCCTGCCATGGGCAGGGACACCTCACACTAAACCATGCCACCCAAGGCTACATCCAGCCTGGCCTTGAACACTGCCAGGGATGGAGCATTCACAACTTCCCTGGGCAACTCATTCCAGTGCCTCACCACCCTCACAGTAAAGAACTTCCTC
>JANRGW010031984.1:0-14565 GCA_024733675.1 Psilopsiagon aymara | reverse complement strand
GGCCTTAAACCACGACATTAGTATATTAGAGAAATGAGATACCTGGTTTAGAGTACTGAGGAGCTCTGACATAGCACGAGGGCTCTCTCAAGATGAGAAATGATTCCTCTCCTGGGTTCAAACTGACTGTTGAAGAGGTGAACACCCAGAGGATGAGTGCATCTAAACCACGACTGTGAGTTTGCTGTTAAGGATTAAAAGACAGAGACCAAAGCACAGGCCAATAAAGATGCGGTTAGTTAATTTTTGATCAGCAAAGAAATACTCCTTAAAAGCAGTCTGAAATGTGATCACTGTCACTATCATGCTAAGGGGGAGTGAAGAAAACAGCATCATACTCCTCCTTACCTTATTCTTAGCGTAACAGTGATTTTTCATTCTAATCAAAAAAACTTTAAAGAATCCATATTTTAAAAGTTTTTGGTAATGATTCAGTATTTGGTTCCAAACGCAATGATGGATTTTAGTCATCTCCAAAGCTGTGAAATTCATGGTAGTCATGACTCTTCATTGTATCAGCCATCAGCTAGTGTTTCTTAGGCAATACCCTCCATACATTCATGGAGTAGTGCTCCAGCAACTTAATTCAGTAGGTAGAACTGTAAAAATCACCTGATATGTTGAATTTTAATATGATAATGTAGGCTTAATATCATGCAGTTCCATTTATGAGTTAGCTCAGACATCCCAAACATGTCCAGGAGTAAAAAAAAAAGGTAACTGCACTTAATCATAAACTGTGTCAGCAGTATCAGATTCAGCCAGATAAAGCAATGAGCATCAATAGCACTGGCTTATGAAGAAGCAAAATGAAAACCAGCATACTCAAAAGATGAACAAGACAAAAAAGTCCCTCAGGTTATTCAATTTGCTGAAGTATTTTAGCCAGTATGTATGTTTTTCTCTGTATAAATATATGCTTTAATTCCTGCCTAGGTTAAGAATACTATCCTAAATCCAGTACTAATAATTCCACAGATCTATAAATAGTCTGATGAGAAAACTCTGCATCTGTAATGAATACAAATGACCCTTTGCAAAGGCACTTTGAAGAGAAAGAATAAAGAAAACAGTATGTCAGTGGCCTCCCACCAAAATGTTATTGCATCTCAGCATGAAGGCAGTTGTGGACCTTAACATATTGAAAGCAAATTTAAAACTCTTTAGAGAATTCTAAAATAAAAAGGAAGAGTCTGAGAACATTCAAGTTGCCAATATTGTTGATTACCAATTTCCCTCATGCTAAATGGCTGGAAATCCTTATGGGTGGTATTGCCATCCAACTAACACACGTCCAAATACAAATGTAATTCAGACTCTTGAATGAGCATGCAATTATTTTCTTTTTAAAGCCGCTAGTTGCTTTACCTTCAGTGCTTTACAATTCTATTAGTTTCACATGAAACCTTCTATAATGTGAATGTTAACGAATAGTAAAAAGGGCAGTAATTTGGATGTAAGCCATTATATTTAAGGAGAAGGTGTTACCTCTCCTGGAGGTCACGTAGGAATTTATGGCCTGAATCTAAAGGGATGATTCTTGTGAAATTGAATAATATCGTCTTTGTAAGCAGAGAGCTTCTTTCAGACACAGGGAGACCATTCCTGTAGTACGTGACTCTGAATAAAGCTGATCTTGAAAGGCTGGGGACTCTGACTTCTAAAGCCTGCTTCTTTTGCCAGTTACTATACTGATAAGAAGCATTTCCAGGAGGGAAGAGATGCATGGACAGTTGTCTTAATTGTTTTCAAACTAACATTTGGGAAGTCATTGTAGCTCTATCCAGTAAGGACATCTGAAGATCTCTTTCTAGATGTCATCTATAATTCTGCAATTCTAAAACTGAGGGAATTTGGGGGTGTTGGAACTCACATTTATTAAGGATTCTATTGCTAACTCTAACTTACCCTGCTGCTCACTTAGCTACATTGAATATTGTAAGAGCAACTGCATGCACTAAGAAATCTGCCCTTCATCTGCAGCGCACAAGCAAAAATAAGTGATGAGTCAAAAGGAATAGTTTTTAAATTGTGAAGGGAAAAGGTTTGTAACTCAAAAATTACTTAGACAAGTTTGCACAGTCCCTGCTAATGCTAGCTCTTTTCTAGTACATGCGTTATTCACTTTCCATCTATATATCATTATTATCTCTTCCAAGCTCACCTCAGAGCCAAGGGTCTCTGGCTCAGTTCCTGGCATCATGCTGAATGATTCATCCTTCCTTAGGATGTTTTGGTGGGGTCTTGATACTTTTAGCTATGTTGATCTTTCTTGTGACCTTATCACAAACAATAATGCTCTCCACAGATGGCACTTTCCCACATTCTTCAATAATTTTGTCAAAGTTTTGTTGACAGCAATGTGCTGGCTGGATAGAGGATAGCATCTTTAACTTCAGGGTTAGAATACATCAAATATTAGGTTTTCTACACACTGAAATCTTGCACATAGCTATCTTCAGAAATTTACAAATATCAGAAAGTGGAAGAAAAGAAGTTACTGTTTTTTCTGTATTTTGTTAAACTTTGTCCTACTGGATACTTTTCCTGTTAATTAATTTTTCCTTTACAAATTCAGGTAAGCTATTGTTCTATTGAATTACGGATGTTTCAAAGCTTTTCCAGAAATAAGCACTGGAATGAAAGTATCATAAGATGTGCATGAAAAGCTGAATTGTTGTTTTGTCATTTTCAGGCCCATGGTTTATACTAAGTCTTCTCTCATTTCCATCACATGGATGTCAGATGGAATAATACAATGAAAAATTACCCAGAGATTTGGTTTCCCATTGCAGAGGTGTTTTTTTTTTTTCTGTAAAGCTTACTAACTTTGTATATAAAATTTGAATTAAAAAGTCCCAAACCTTCCAATCCCTATTATTTAAAAGCAGGTAATCAGCGGAGTTTAGGTTTACCTCAGTACTGGTTTTATACTAATCACGCATGACCATCTCTTTATCTTTTGTTCCCTTAATCCCATTGCCCAAAATACTGCTTTCTGATTGTGAATACTTCAGAAACATTCAAACACTCTTGCACTTCTGGAATGCAAAATTATTTAAATAGCCTTCTCTTTGCTATTAGCAGTTTCTGGGTAATGCAGTCAGTCTCCACAAAAAAAAGTTCATTATTAGAAATAGATGTATATTACTTTTTTTCCTATGAATTTTTAAATCCCTTTTATTATGTCACGCTGTGTATGAAATGAACGTGATTTAAACAGTTGTGCCCTCTACTGGCATAAAGGAAATAATGAAAAAAAGGAGGAAGAAATACCTTATTTCCAGAAGTATCAAACCACAGTATCAAAATCAACTTTTTGTTGTTGGGTTTGTGTTTTGTGGGGTTTTTTTGTATTATGTGTTAGTCACTTTTGAAGGCTGGATTATTTTCAATATTAAATCTTAGCACATTAATTTTTTTTAACATTAAATCTCAGCAGATTCATTGCTCAGAGATATTTTATTTTTATTTTTTATATTGTTTTAATAAGAAGAACCATTTACACTGTTAAGGCAGTATAAGATGGCCTTGCCATAGATGAACATGGTGGTGTGGATGGTCTGTTAACACTGTTAAGAATAGCTTCATTTTTATGAGACTTTTAAGTCAGCTAGTGAGCATGAGAACAAAGCCGAATGACAAAATCCCTTACAAAGTTCAGCAAAACTTTGGAGCTTTCAACTATTTAAGAGAAAGTCTGTAGGAGTTGATGCATAATGTGAAGTAGAATATAGAATTTCATATAATACAGGGGCATTAAGACTTCACCTCTGCTGAAATGCTTCTAGCCAATCCTTCATCTTCCATTAAAAAGAAAGCTTATAATTTTCTGTCCTATGCCCCACTATTGAAGTTGTCAACCAGCATTACACTTGAATAACAAAGAAACAAAAACATACCCTTTGGGAAGAAACTTGCATACTGCACCTTCCCAGCGTGGGCAGGATCAGTCACCGAAGCTAATTGAAATACTAATTGACATATTTATACCATCAGATAAAATCCATTCAAGACAGTGGCAAAAATATTCTTGTCTAAAATAGCTGTAGCATCCACGTGTTGAACAGTGAGACTGAAAGTCAGCTCAGTACTTATCTTTTATCCTAATTGGAACATTTCAGGTTCCTCATTTTTCACCTTTTATAAAATGGGGTAGCTATGGACTACAGATTAAATGGACACCAGACTCCATTGATCAGAGAAGGAAAAAGAAGAAAAATAGTTGCCTTCCAGAAAACGTAGTAGTTAGCAGATGAAGAGGCCAACATACTCTTAGTACTTCCTTTGGCTCCAACATTGTCCCTCTGTAGTGGAAAGGGAGTTTATTTACCGCAGGAAGCAATCATTAATCATAGAATTAAGTTATAACATGCCCTATAACTGGCTTTTTTTGTAAGTAACTGCATCTGGAAATGAGGTAGGTACAAATAGCATGGGATCAGCCTTTCAGAAATCTCAATCCACTGTTAAGTGCTTCATTGCCAGAGAAAACTACACTACCAAAATGAGCTGTAATCATACATGAAAGCAGAGGATAGACTGTTGTGCTTACAACACAATTCTTTCTGCAAGCTTCTCTACAGACCTATGTTATAATAAAAGTAAATATTAGTATCTGAGGCATGACTATTGCTTTGAATCACTATTTGTTTCTGTCGTGTGCTTAAAGCTAAAGATGCAGCAGTATGCGTGGGTAAAACAAAGGAGAATGGCCCAGAGGAGAAAACAGGAGGACTAGGCAGAGAGAAACAAAGTCAGAGGCAGATAAAGGGACTGTAAGTGGCAGGGACACAAAATGAAAAACTACACCATGCCATTGGTACCCACAAACACTGCTACAAAATTCATGTAGGAATGCTGCAGATGGACAACTTCAATATGTTTTGTATGAAACTCTAGGGAAGGTTTTAACTGAAATAAAAAAAAAAAAGGGCGAAGGGGATAAAACTGGAAGAGGAGGTACAGAAAACAGCTGTAGCTGTGCAGCTAAGAACCCAGGAAGCCCATGTACAGAAAAGGTGCAGAGAAAAGGTGGAGCGAAAAGGTGGAGAAAAAAGGTGATAAAAAGGGATGTCTGTTCAAATGGCACAAATAATTGGCAACTGCCAGGTCTAATGTGCTCTGTGCTGCTCACAAAGTGGCAGCTTGGACCACCATTCACCTCCTGGCACTCAAGGTGAATGCTGCCATGACATATGCATTAAGCACAAGAAAAGAGGATTGGACTCTGAGAACCAGAGTCCATCATTGTTCAGACTGCTGCATAAGATGCTCAGGACTAAGAGCAATGCCAGCCAACCCCAGGCACCAGGGGAGCCCTGCCTGCCCCAGAATGGGTACCTCCTATGACAAGGAGAGCAGGGGATGTCAGCCTGGCTGTGACCTTCTTTGCCCAAGCCTGGAGCACCAAACCCTCCCTGTCTCTAGGCAGCTTTTGTAGGCAAGTTCAGTTCTTGCTCTTGAGCTTCATGGGACAATATGAACTTCATTAGTGGACTCCAAGTTATTAATTGGTAACAATAATTAGCCAGGACACCTAGGTCTTTAGGCACCTTGGTTACGTGTATGAGCCATTTCATCCGGCCAAGAGCTGCTTCCTCAGCCCTCTGTCTGGCTCCTGCTTTCCGGCACACACCCAGCCCACTGTGAACCATGGGGAAAATAAGTTTCTTTTCCTTTCACTTTCCATTGAAATCAAGCATTTCCTTGGGCTGTAGTTCATGCAGAAGAAATTCAGGAAAGCACATCTAAGAGGGAAGTGCTAAACTAGCCTGGCCAAACCTTGCTTGTTCTCTAAGATGTAGAGAGAGATCATGCTGGATCCTTCTCTGCAGACACCTGGCTCAGTAAATTAAGCACTGTGATTTACTCAGATGGCTTGATGAGCAGAAGGACCTCACTTCCAGTAACAGACTCATCCCACAGAGACTATGAGATGACTCCTCTTATCTCCTTAATAGTGTATTGTGATTTTTATCTTGCACTGTGATGAAGATAGAATTGCACCACCTCAAGTGTCAGCCACGCTCACATGGTCAGTGAGGGCAGTTCTAGGCTGTGACAGGGGTCTGGATCAGCTCCTTAGAACATACACCTCTCAAGGGAGCTCAGATGAACCTAAAACCTACAAGAAAACCTAGACCCTCATTTTGTGACCACCTAAAAACCAACAGATGAACCTAGAAACCACTGTTGAGATTACCTGAACAGCCTGTTGCACTGACCTGGTGCTTAGGTGAGCTTCAAAGTGCCCAATGGCACCTTGCACCCAATGGCAAAAGCCTGCCGTATGCCATAGCAACTTCTAGCACATTATAATCTATGACTGGTAAACCTTGATCTCTCAGTAACTTAATTCAAGTACTCAGCTATCTGCAGCTTGCTTTTTTCCTCTTTTGTCTGTTCTTGTTTTATATTTTTTTCCTTTTCTGTTGCAGTGATTTTGGCTGTTATGGGAGCTTTGCAGAAGAGAAAAATAAACAGATCAGTATTTGATGTTGTGCTTTCTGTTTAGAAGTTTGTTTTCCTTTCGTCTTCCATTGCATCAATATGAACATGATTCATAAGTAAAATAAATAAAGCCTATAAATACATTCTTTTTTCTTTTTTTTTTTAATCATGAAACCTCAAAGTTACAGTTCCCACAGCAACTGCACAATGTGCACATGCATTAAAGGTAGGGATATTACCACCCAAGGCAGCAATCAAATATGCATGAGGACTTACATTACACTTGGAGAACTATGCAAGTTTGATCCCAGAATCATGTCCCCTCAGTTCTGTCCATGTTAGTACGTTGGGAGTTGTCAGTCCCTGTGGGTGCAGTGGAACTGGATCTTGCATACACTGAAGTGTTTAGGGAATAATAGGGAGGTGGTACTTTTACTATTGAACCAACTGACCTCAAAGTCACTCTTGAGCTAAAGATGCCCTGAATAAAATCATTACTGTTAATTAGCTGAAATACACAGCCAGAAGGTGTCATAGCAACCAAAGAATTATGAACAGAAATTATTATTCACAGTCCTGATGATCCTTAAATATTATGAATTAATTTCTTGCAGTTTGATTGAACAGGAATGAAGAGTGTTCTGTACATTGTTGAAGTTCATGCCATTCCTTTGCTATGTCTTTTACAATCCATGAAATTATTTCATCGAATAAAAGGATGCTTTGCTTCCTGGTTTCTGGATCTCCATCAACGACTGCCTAATCAAAGTTTATTCTTCTAGGTCATGAATTCAGCATCTCAGCACCTAACCATCTCTGGCACTGTCAGACCAGGTCTAAGTCTGGACTGTTGACTGCTCCCTTATAACTGATGTTCTCTTCTCTGTGCCTTGCAGTTTAAAGCCAAAGTTTTCAAACTGTATGCAGTGCTGTCATTGTACTCTGAGCCAGGAATTCTGTCATCTCCCTTAGCAAGTCTAATGTTGCTTGGTAATCAAATGCATGCTTCCTGCTGGCTAATGAAAAACAGCCCAGAGACCCCAGTTCTCTGCAAGGTGCCTTCAGTGAAGAATAGTGAATTCAGATTTAAAAATTTAACAGCACAGATTATTTTCTTTTCCATGTCTCTTATGACAAAGAGTAGGAACTGTGGGCATCAAATTTCAGAGATAAAAAGAGAAGCAGCATGCCATCAAGTGACTAAGTGTCTTGGTACTGTTAATCTCTTACAAGCTAGTAATTAAAAGGAACAGGAGGATCCCACAATTTGAAAAGAACAACCATTAGCATGTTTATCTATAAGCAGCTGGATATTTTATTGGAAAAAGTGGGCAAGTAGTTAAATGTCAGGATGGGACTTTCTATACTTTCAAGCGTATCTGTTCCAGGTGCCTTCTTGAACAGCTACCAAGCTGCTTAAAGAACAATTTCTCTGTCATTTCATTGAAAATTCAGGAAGTGCGAATTAAGATATCATATATACACAGATTTTTAGCCAAATTAATCTTTTCACTACTTGTATGACTTCTGTATTTGGCCATTCACTTTGTGTGTTCAACAAATATCAGTCTCTAAAACTGAAAAATGATTGGGTTCTTTTTTTATTTGATTTCAAAATGAGGACATAAATGAATTCACAATGGGCCTGGCGGTGTTCAAGTCCAGGCTGGACATAGCCTTGGGTGGCATGGTTTAGTGGGAGGTGTCCCTGCCCATGGCAGGGGGGTTGGAACTGGATGATCTTAAGGTCCTTTCCAGCCCTAACTGTTCTATGATTCTATGATTAAGGACAATTAGTCTCGCTGCTGTAGCTTCCACTGTGAATAATGTTCAATTTAGACTTTTCCTCTATGTCAGTCTTCAAAATGAAAACCCAGAAGGTTCCATAAAGTCTATGCCTTTAAGACTTGCTGAAAAGTTTGTTGTCTTTAGATGGAATAGAGAAAGTGATGCTATGAAAAACAAGCAGGTACACAGAGATCACTATGACAAACTTGCCATGAACACACACACAAACACATTTTTTCCTCACGGACAGCAAGAGAGAAGAGCACATACAGGAAGTCAGTATTGCTTGCTATGTTTTCATGATTGATTTTTTGAATTATTAGTGTTCAGGAGCCACGTGTGCATTTGCATGCCATCTCAATTGCAGTACCTCTACTCGGGCAGTATTCCTCCAGAGCACATACTCAAGAGAGAAAGGGGAAAGCTATCATCTTGAACTGCTACTTTGAACTTGCACATAAGAAAGGGATTCTGCATCATCATCCGTATTATTATATTCAACATAGACCTGTGCGATGTTCTGTGAGAATACAAGAGTCTATGTTCTGTTCAGTAGAGAACAGATCAGATTTGTTTTGTTAGAAATAAGTGCAGTTAGCACAATTTGACCTTAACAACAGTAACAAAATTTGAAAGTAATTGTAGCCAAGCACCATCATTTTTGTGGAGCAAGTTTTAACTGCACTGTGAAATATGCCTTTTAAAATGCCTTTTCTTTTTTTTTTTTTTTTTTTCCCTCTGAAAAGCAGCAGCTATTGCCAGCCAATTTTTCAAAAATGCTCCAGGATTTCTTATGGATATTAATTTCTGTTTAAGTCTCTCCAAACTTTGGCAGAAAGACAATTTTCATTTTTCTTTAACAAGTCCTTTAGTTGTGCAGATGTTGTAGCCAGATTGGCAATAAATTTTGCTGTAACAGTTAATTCAAGTTAGGGAAAGATGGTGTTATTTAATATTCTGATTCTGTGTCACCTTTTGAACTTTAATTTATAGGTGATGTATTTTATAGTTAGCATTCTGTAGAAATCTGCCAAAGCTATTAGATGTTTATGTTCTCTGCCAATTAAAGTCTTATTGTTCTAAATAAGTATCTTCAAATTATGAACATTACCCGTTGTGTAAAGTGAAAAGTCAATTTTGATTACACCTCTCTAATTTCAGTTTTGACTCTTCTTTATTGGCCTGATTAAAAGCTACTGAAATGAGAGAAAAATGGAAACTCTCATTGACTGAAGTGGCTTTGAAGCAGTTTTAAAATAGTTATTTCACATTGTTTCCTTATTACTCTTGAGAAAAGATGTTTTTTTCCCTCAGTTTCCATTTTGCCTTGTCACCAGTATTTCACCTAAAGATCAGGAATCTCTCTTTGCACTCTCATAACCTCCACCATCTCCACTAGTAACAGCTCGTGAGCTGCAACAGTTCATTTTCAGTTCAGAAAAAGACCTTCTGACTTCATAAAATACATTTGATATTCCTATGAAATGGAGTGTGGCCTTTACCCTGGGCATTGTACTCGTCTCTCTAAAGTCAGTTTGGGGTGTATTGCAAGCGGTGCTCAAGATTTGCCTTTTTTCTTTTCCAGCCGTTCAGCAGATAATCTAGGTCAGTGATTTTCATCATCTGTTCCACTGACTGTTGGAAGTCTGCGCATGACTTCTCAAAGCAGTAAAGCAAACCAGCCCTGCTCCCATTTAGTCAACATTCACCATACAGCGCTCTGCGTCCTCCATGGGATGTATTTGAGACATCATCCCCAGATCCCCAGAGAGCTATTCTGACTGTAGTGTTCCTGCCAGACTCTGCAGGAGGGCTTCCTCCAATCTTGGCATCTGCTGTTGGCTGATGCACAGCTGATGAAGTTATGATACTTAAGCTGCCAGTTTTGGCAGCTGTCTTCTGTAATTCAAAGACTTTGAATTTGGCGGTTCAGATATTTGACCAGCAGTAATATAAATGATTGGTATAATTGCATAATACTCATGACAACTAACATTTTCAAAGAGCACAGCAGAGCCTCTACATCTGTAAGAACTGAATCAGGGTTGCCAAACGTGTTTACTTTTAATAGCTGGTTTTGCTGTACCAGCCAGACTTACTGTGATCTCAGGGAATTTTGTTTTACTTCAGTAAGTGCGGGATATGTTCCAAACACAGAAAAATAACATTCTTGCTACAGACAAAGCAATTCTGTTGAAAGGGGGTGTTTGCATTCTAAACACAAGCCTTTCTGCTGGAGGAAATCACTGTGAGATTTCCTGTTTTATGAATGATACTGAAGAGAACCACGCTGGAGGCACATAGATCTGGTTACTTGCAATCAGGTGTTAGTGTCCCAGGCTGGTGTTTGCTTTCCTGGATAAGAATCTTGCTTTGTGCAGGTGAGCAGCTTCCTCTTCCCTTTCTTCCCCCTACTCAGGCTTGGACCTACAGCAGCTCAGGTCTGTGCTCCCTAGCTCCTCTGCAGAGGAGGTCTCTATGATACACTGGTCATTAAATACTAGCATTTATCTATTCTGTGGCATCTCTTTTTCCTGCGCCTTTAATCCTTCCTGCCAGGCTGTCCGGCATCCCAGGTGATCCCAGAGCACAATGGTCAGTTGGAGTTTAACCAAATTTTGCCAAAATGTCAAGTGTATCCAATGTTCAAGATATTAAGACTGTGGGAAGAGCACGGGAGCAAACCTAGAAGTCGATATTCAGCTATTGCGCTCATAGTTACCAGCAAAAACTTGCTCAAGGGGAAACAGGACACACCAATAAGTGTGTAAACAAACTCTCAACCCATAGAAATTACGAGTAAAAGAGAGATATAGTGCTGCTGCAGTCCCTAGCCAAGCTTTGCTTTCCTGAGGCTCAGAAAATAGCAGCTTCTTGCCTTAAATATTTGTTTGTTCTCACAGGGATTTAGGGAAGCTTCCATGCAGATTCTGAATTGGACCTACGATTCATCCTTGCAAATTTTTGACAGTCCTTTTAGAAAGCCAAGCTGAAAGAAAAATAGCTGACGATTTCTTACATGGCAGAGCGCTTTCTGTTGCACTGCAGTAAAATGGTTGGCACTCAGTGGAGCTAAATTAATAAACTTTTTTAGTATGGCTTGAAGTTATGCTGCTATATGCTGGGGTAGACAGATAATTGGAGTGGTCAGAGTTGTATCTGCAGTGCTGTGAAATTGATGTAGTAATTCTGGACCAGAAATTATCTAAATTTAGGAGAAAGCTTGAGCATATGCATAATGTATCTTCCTGAATTCTGCTGAGACCTCCAGGGAATTGGATTGTGAGTTAATAAACTGTTAATTAAAATTCGCAAGACAAGAAAAAAAATTCATTAACTAAGTCTATTGACAGCTTCCATGATAAGGTAAACAACAGTCTATAATCATTAACAGATCGTGCAGAAATTTGCATGGGTTTGCTTATATGAGTTCTAATAGGGCCATTGAAAAGGAATTACAAATACAGGCAAAAAAGGACATAGTTCTCATATGTCACTTTTTATAGAGTTGATTTGTATTTTGATTCCTTTTGCTGTGAAGGTTGCTAAGAGTTATGGCTGTCTGAGGGTCAACAAATTTCAGAAGCAACTAGCCCTCTCCATCGGCCTGAAAAAAATCCCAGACCCTTGAGCTCTGAAATTCATGACACCCATATGGAAAAGCATCATTTGCAGTGATTTATTCTGACAGTTACATTATTGGGTGCATGTTAACCAGGAGAAGTAGCTGTACAGGAGAGGAGTACAAGGAGCTGCAAATTATACTTTTAGAAACTTTTCTCTGTATGGTATGCTGGTAATAGAAAACAGCCAATGGCTCTTCATAGAGTAAGATTTCATCAGCAAACTTGTGTCAATCACTCTTGGCTTTACCAGCCATAAATAAATGGACCATACCAAACCCCCACTGCCAGACCTTTACACCAGGCAACCTTTACACCAGGCTGATCATTGGGCTCCTAAAAGCTTTAACTATGCAATAAGTTTGAATGCACAGAGAGCAGAAATAGCAAATATTAATGTGGTGTCACTGTAGCCTCTTTCATTACTTCCTCCTTCGAGGCTATTGTGTAATCTGGCACAATACAATACATTGCTTTATATTTCCTCTTGTACAAAATGTCCCTTTATGTCAAATTTGGTTTGCAGACTTACAGTCATAGAGCAGTTCCTCTCAGAGAAACAGTGAGAGTGTGAGGTTGTTGGCACATCTCCAGTACCATCGTTAACAATTATGACATGACTGTCAAACCTTATTATCAGCTTTTAAGAATCTCTGTGAGATCCTGTAAGCACAGCTGTTTGGCTTTTCTCTGAAACACTGCTCTTGGAAGGCAAGAGAAAGAGGGAATGCACTTTCCCTTTAGGAGGAATCATTGAATGCTTGCACAAAGCCACAGCACTCAGGATTTTTTGGGGGGTCCACTCTCTCTGGCTATTTTGTGGTGCCATAGCTTTGAACTCAGGTTTGCAACAGCTTGATTGCTTTTTAGATCCCTACAAGAGGTGTTTTGGCAAGTGGCTCATAGCAGCAAGCCAAGAAAGGATGCTGCCCCAAATTGAAATTTCTGAACTGGAAACAAGGTGGGAGCAGAAGAGGAGGAGAGGGCTGGGAAAGGGCTGTGCAGTGTTACAGTAACCTGCGTTCCGTGCTCTGACCTGACTGCCCTGCTGCTTTCCACCCTGTAAGGCAGAACCTACCTTATCTGCTGACAGAAGCAAATCGTACCCTTGGCCCCCATATCACACCTTGTCTCACATTGCAGAGCACTCTCACATTGCATGAATTGGTTCTTCTCAGATGAAAATAAACTGGAAAATGTCCCCACAGGAGCACATATAATGTACACCTTCAGGAAAAAGCCATTCAGCCCATGGGATGAAACTAGCCCTGTTTTGCAGAAAAAAACCCAGGATGGTGCAGGGCAAACATCAGGTCCCCCCCACTAACTACAGATTAGCTCAAGCTGCTGGTGAAGACCCAGCCCCATGGTCCAGAACGTGAAGTGCTTAGCATGACAAGAGACAGACCATCATGGTAAATGAGTGAGAAAACAGCAATCCTCATGTTGAATGGTGGTTTCAGAACATAAACTTATTCATTGTCATATGTTTTGCTGCATCACATCCAAAGGGACATTTAACAAGAGGTTTGAAAGGCTGCAGTGAAGAGGTTTGAAATGCTGCAAAGAAGTAACATTGCAGTTACCTACTGAACAGAGAGGTATAAGTCTGCAGACTCACCAGACAGTGGAGAGCGATTATCACATGCATGCATAAACTCTGAAGTATTTGCTTTGTATCACCACTACTATCCTGCCACTGGAGAGATATTCTGGAGTTCTAAGATAAGATGTTCAGCACGCCTTTATCTCATACTCTAACGGCACCAAAAAATAATAGATATTACATTTCACATGCTGTTTCTTCAAGTCTGGAACATTCTTCTCCTACAGGCCTTATCAAAACTCCTGTCGTAATTGGCAAGTTTTCATTTCAGTGGGAATCTTGGGGGTGGGGGGAAGGTCATTGATTTCTCACAACAGATTCAATCTTTTTACATGCCTGACTGCCCTAAATCACTACAAGTAGGAAACTATTTTCAAAATTTCTCAAGAGCCCTGAATGTATTGATTGAGTCTAACTTTGACTTCAGACATTAAACTCTTTCTTTTCCTTGAAAAAAAACAACTACTAACCTTCTATAAGGCTACTTGGTTTTATCTGGCAATCTGTTCTTGCTTCATTTATTTATGCTTTCCTCAATAGCATTCAGTTTAAAACTTTGATAGCATGTTCAAAATTTTCTTAATATCTTTTTCACATTTGCCAATGAAAATTAAGTTTGAATTTTCTCTCTTTCTGTTAAATTCCTAGCCCCAAACAGTTGCTTTATTTTGTTCTAAATAGTAGCATATTGCCCGTGTAGTCGTGTTTATAATTATTTCTCCTAAATCCCTCTATCCCCAAATAAACTGTAAGAACTTTGAAACTCTAAGTTAGTTAATGGGGAAAAAACCCTTCACTGTTGGATAAATCTTATTGGCAATATCCTCCCCTACCTTTATAAATATATTCTAAGAGTTAATGCAGTATGCACGAAGATTATAGAATCATAGAATCATAGAACAGTCAGGGTTGGAAAGAATCTTAAGATCATCCAGTTCCAACCTCTCTGCCATGGGCAGGGACACCTCCTACTAAATTATGTCACCCAAAGCTATGTCCAATCTGGCCTTGAACACCACCAGTGATGGAGCATTCACAACTTCCCTGGGCAACTCATTCCAGTGCCTCACCACCCTTACAGTAAAGAATTTCTTC